>QVRM01004733.1:415000-565000 GCA_003439945.1 Dermanyssus gallinae
TTTACTTGGGTTTTTGGCAAGACTGAAAAGTTCGGTTTTGGGGCCAGTGAAAGTCCATCATTTCAAATGATAATAAAGCCTGATTTCTTTGTGTTTCACTATTTCACGGAGCGATCGTTGATTTATGGTTAGATAGTAAAATACTTTTTATTTCTTAAGTGTGATATATATATATATATATATACTAGAGGAGTTTTCAATGTGCATAATATAAAAACACGATCTTGGTATGTCAATATTATCATGGAAATGTGTTTACAAAAATGGGTTTACTTTTGCCCAAATTTCTGACATATCTAGAGAATATATATTGTTCTGGTGAGTTATTTCTACGACTTACACTGTAAGATGCGAAGCTAAGGAGCAAAAGTCTTTGTTGATTTTCGTCCACGCCAATAGTATACAGCTTCCGTGTTTCTCCCTTCCTCCTATATGTACATATATAATCTGCCGATATGCTTTCGAAGCGGTCTAAGGAAGGATTTGAATATCTAGTAAAAGTTATTTTAAATTACTCATACTAATATTGTGCTCGCGTGTGAATAGTCTGGCATGGCCGTCTTCTGTACCACAACACCACCGCACCGAAGCCACTGTGCGGCCAGCGCGGAGCGCTAGGACAGTGACAAAAAATATCTATCATTTTGTGCCCATTTCTATGAGGGCAAAATGTCCACGCGCTATCTCTTCCGACATTTAGGGGGGGGGGGCAACATTGTCCCTACATTTGACGACATTCTAGGGTGATAAAAAGGAAAACAAGCAAAGGCAATAGAAGACGCTCGAACCCCCATCACCGTACCTTGAAAAATGTTTATGACTAAGAAATTATATTATAACATATGAGTTACAATGGTTTTTGAGATCCGGCTATGAAGTAACAGGGAGAGAAACAAGCCTATATATATATTTTACTGTTATTTTTTTGCATAGTAGACGCTTAGCTGTCTTTGCTGTCCAGCTTCCTCTTTCCATTACGTGTGGAGAAGTTGTTTGTTTGGCCACTAGCGCTACACCGGGGCCGGATTCAACAACAACATCTGTGTTTTATTGGGATTAAGTGATGTACGTCGCTTCTAAATTCATCTCGTCGTGGCCATAACCGGAGAAACGAAAACAAAACAGGCTACGCATTTGGTTGTTTGACTCGTTTAACACACACACACATATATATATATATATATATATATATATATATATATATTTATATATATACTCGCGTTAGTGGCTAAGCTATTGCCGATAGTTTGGTAGCAGGTAGGTAGGTCGTACTAGCCGGGAGTAGTCCGAAGCGGGCTAGCCAACACGCAGTACGCTATTTTCTAAGCAAAAAACAAGGCCGCCGCCGCCGGCGGCGGCTGGTCGAGGGCTGAGAAAAAGAAGCATATTATTCTGGTGTTTGGTCGCGAATCCGTAGACTGACGCGTAGTAGTAGTAGTAGTGTTGTTGTTATCTTCTTGCTTGCTGTTATAGCTGACTGGTTGGCCACTTGCGTTGCTGTTGTTAAACGAGCGAGCGAGCGACCCAGTGAGTGAGTAAGGTATGATGATGATGAGTCATGCGTGAAGTGACGACAAGCTTGGTTTGCTGCCAGACAATTCGAAGACAGTATATGGTAGCAACTCGCACGACTGTTACCACTACTATTACCACTACCACTACTACTACTACTACTGGTACTACTGCTTCTACTACTACTACTACTACTACTAAAGTAAAGTTTTCGGGCTGACCCTCAGCCAAGATTTAACGTGGTCCACGGAACTGTTTTTCACAGATTGCTTCATAGACGCACATGCGCCATAAATACAAATCGGTGCAACGGTGGGGCTCGAACCCGTGCACCTGCTATGTGTCTCCTCCGGCTGCGAGACGGACACTTTAGCCACCAGGCTTGACACTACCACTACTGAATCCTGGGACTGCTCTTCGCATTGCTTCACAGACGGACCCCCACAAATTCAAATCGGTGCAACGGTGGGGCTCGAACCCGCGCACCTGCTATGTGTCTCCTCCGGTCGCGAGGCGTAGACGCATCATGCCACCACGCCACCGAGCTCGACTACTGCTTCTACTACTACTACTACTACTGCTACTACAACAACTACTACAATTACTACTAGTTAATGTAACCGTGTTTTGTTTTGCTATTATATTTCGCAAGGACAAAGCGTGTAGAACAGAACGAATGGTATTCTGGCAAGCGCTGCAGAGCGGGTTTGAAACCGACGCAGCGACTAGACAGATACGTATCAACCAGACAAGCTAGTGGAATGCTGCGATGACCGATGATTCATCGAGTTCACTTTTACGAAGTTCGTAAGATCGGTTACGTCGGCGTACGAAATCGAGGTTACGAATTTTAGACTTGCTGTCACTCGATCGAGAGGCACGGTTGTGACTCGATTACAACGGGAACGAGAATCACATTTTGCGGCGGTGGTTCAAAGTCGTCTCAGACATTGTCGCAAGGTTGTCCGAACGGTGTCAACAATCGCTGACTTTTCGGTTGGTGTTTTTTGGCGCGTACAGTCGCCACTTAGGAAATCGAGCTCGATTTTAAACACATTTTGGCGGTCGCTACGTGTTATTCGAAGAAGACGAAATCATGTTTGACATTGAAATGTTGGCTATACTGATCGGCTGTACAAGTCCGGCGCTGGTAAAGACTGTAAGAGTTTTAGTAGGTTGCTTCAAACATCTTATAAAGTATCTTATATGTTATCGCTGCAAATCATGATTTGGTGTAATTAAGCCAGCTTTCGATATTGCGGTGATCTCGAAGTACTTTATTGAAAATGTTTATTTCACAACTCAGTTATATTTTCCAATATAATTTACAAGGTATTTTGCCAATACCTGGAAAGGGAAATGCGTGCAATGTAAGCTACCAAAAATATTTGACACATTGTTTACAATTGTTTACAGCTATGATGTAATATGAACTAAATTAGTAAATTACCTACGTCATGCTCTACTCATAGAGCCTTATGATCCTGCTCTATACGGTTAGGTCACACCGTGAGCGTATGACTATCTGGTATTCCCAAAAAAAAAAGACTATCTGGTCTCTACGAATCAGCTCGGAACATTTTCTCCTTTTTACGATTTTCGCATGTTCCGCTAGCCATCCTGGCTCAGTCGAGCTGTGCTGTAAGTAGGATACGGCCGCCGTGCATAAAACCGTCAAGTCCCAGAAAAATTGTTTACATCGCTGATTATTACATCGCAATACCGAGCAAGATGGCTTAGTGGCAAAGCCTTTGCCTTGCATTCGGGAGGACTGGGTTCGAGACCCAGACCGGTCACTCTTAAATTCTGTCTAAACTCCAATTTAGACAAGGTAAATGCCGAAGTAGATATAAATTAGCCATGACATGAATAAAATCGTACACGGGCAATTGCCTTACGGAAAATCTTAAAAAAAATATATTAAAAAAATGAAATGTTTTACTCTTTAACGAATGAATCAATAGTACATGGCGTTTAGAGCCCTGAAGTTCTAAAAGAACGCGTGGTTTAGAAATGGCTTTTTTGCGCTTTCGTTCTCTAAACTTGACCGTTAAGGTCACGAAGCCAAACCACCACGGACAGCAAGAATACTGCAATTCGCATTGAAACGTGCCTAGGGATGCCGTTGCTCAACAACGTCCAAAATTGGCCCACAGAAGAGCCAGCAAACATGACCTTCCATCGTGACAGGTTCCACCCACACATATGTACGTTTTCGCACCCGCGAGAAACTGTCACCCTTTCGTGTGTTTGCTTTGTTGCTTGGCTCAGTTAAACTTAAGACGCTCGGCAAGTTAGGAATTGTCGTTGCGTTGATTGCACTGGCCGTCGCACAGCCGTGACAGCGGTCTAATAGGGCTTTGTAAATAGTGAAATCTCTACACAGAAATTAGATCGAGAGAGAGTATGCGAGACGATGTCACGCTGTACAGAGGCTAGGCAAGGTGTTGCCACCAATGGTAACTAGCGCTATGCACAGCCTCGACCGCCCTGAGTCTGAGACGTCGCGGCTTTACATCTGAAACGACCACTTCCCTTTCCGGACCTTTATTATAATCACGACACGCCGCTAAATCCAGATACGCAAGCGGCCTGTGATCGTATATATATATATATATATATATATATATATATATTTTTTTTTTTTTTAATTTATTTATTTATACTCACTAGAAGCAGCCCAGCCCCGCAATTTAAAGAAAATCAATTTTTAAGCCCTCTTTTCAGCCTCTGCCTCTTTGGGACTTCCTTCGGCAGAGCCGTTGCTGTTTCTTCAAGGCGCATTTATTTTATCTTCTAACTTACTTCTTCCTATTGTTGGCTAGCTTAGGTATTGGAAACGACTATGTACATGGTTTAAGCTGGCCACACGGGGCTTCGTCGAACGGAAGAACGTGTGGTAGCAGGTCAATGAGTGCTCACCCGATTCACAATAAAGGAAACCGAAAGATTTGCTGCTTGGATTGGAGCCAACTATTCATTGCTTAGCGAGTAACAAGATGTCGTGTACGCTGCTGCTGCTGCTTGCAGGAGTAACAATGCCGCTGAACTCCAACGTCTTGCGCTTGAGGACGGCGGCCTACTGGAAGATTCCCTGCGACGGCGCGCCTGGCCCATACTGCTTGGAGTCGACGTTCACTCCATCGAGGCCGCCAAGCCACGACGCAACAACATCCAGTTCGAAGCCACTTCGTCATACGAACAGGTGAGCACGATTTGTGGCTTGATACGGCAAGCACATAATTACGCCTGAGTTATATATATATATATATATATATATATATATATATATATATATATGAATATATATATATATATATATATATGAATATATATATATATATATATATATATATATATATAAATACTATAGTACCCGGGTTTAAAGCGGGTACTAGGCTTACATACGTCAGCATACAACCGCCTCACGTATTTGCTGTGCGATGCTCCACTATTCGTGGAACAGATCAAAAAAACAGTTTGCGCTTCCAGACACCCCTGCATACAGCGAGTTCATACGGCGGTATGAAGAGAAAATGGCAGAGATCGACCCACATTTTTATATGACAGATGCAATGGTTAGGTCAGAATGGAAGGGCACGAGCAGGACAAACAGGCACATGACCGCCCGCTTTGCTGTGCACGGTTTTCACCACCTTCTATGTCAGAAAGACGCTTGCCATGAACCCTGTGACACATGTGTTTGTAACTATTGTTATGGTAAATGTGTAAGATATCATGGCAGTGAGTGCAAATCAATCCCCTCTCTAACAAAGCTGGCACTGAGCGATTTTTTATATTATTATCATTACGAGACTGTAGTGATATCGATCGTACTATTGTATATTTTACCCAATCTGGTGTGTAAATAAATCATGTGAATATATATATATATATAAATATATATATATGAATGCATTATTCAGCGGGTTATGACCATGATAATTAAGAGGCGGATATTTGGTTTCGGTTCACCACACGCTACTTTCGAAAACCATTTCTTTAAAGCTTGCATATTGCGAATTAAAACATAGCATCCAGCAACACAGTGGATTAAAATACATTTATATGACATCTCTAAAAGGGAACAAAACACGCGTATAGAAATAGGAGTAAAGCTCCAAGTGGTTTCTCGGCAAGATAACAGCAGATACTCAATGCAGGCGGTTTAGTCAAGCGTCGTGGGTCTGCCGTTCTCTCAGTGTATGAACGAAACTCTGTATGTGCCGTAACAGTATATGACGGGTATTTACGTTTTTTTGGCAGCTAGATCTTCTTTTCCAGCGCTCTGTACTTCAAAAGAAAGTTTGTCAGCTTGAGCCATCACGGCCGCAACTGTGAATCGATAATCAGCGAACACATCCTTCCCTTTACGTGACACACTTAAGTCCGTTATCTGTGCACAAGAACAAGGAGATTAAGAACGACAAACGGTGCCTTGTTTTCCTGAGACCTGTCGTTAGACTGGGTGAGAACAATCTGCACCTGGCCAACGGACGTTGCAAAGAGTACTTAGTAGGTCATCCCCTCACGAAAGTTGTTGAAAGTTGATGGCTAATTGAACGCCAATGGAGATAGAAATTTCTGTTCGTATCTTTTATCGCATCGATTGGCCTCACGCTAACCACTCTACAGGGCTGGCTATACGACGCACCCCTATTTACTACGACGCCTGGGTTTCGTTGCTGTTGCTGATATTAAATGATGCGCAAAACCAAGGACCTATAACTGTTCCTGAAGAAAAAAAAAATATTTCAAGAAATATATATATATATATATTTAATGTACTGGCCTCTGTTAACTTCTAAGGTAGTAAACATGTTGATGGCTGTCATCGATAGTCTTTATAAAGATCTGTTACGTTCTATGGAAAATCTGTATGAGCGATGAAACGAGCCAGGGATACCTAGAACAGGGCAACGATGACAATTAAAGTTGAACTTTACATAACGATTCGATTTGTTACGCCTCTGTACAGACGTACATACACACACACGCACAAACAATTGCAATCTTTCTATGTGCGAAGTACAACTGTTTGACAGTCACACACAAAGCTTCTGGCTCTGGAACTCCTTTTCTTCTCACTGCGTCTGCAGGGAGAAGAAAAGGAGTTCCAGGTATAGTCTCTCTGTTTGCTAGGACGACAAAAACAGAATTTTTCGCGTGTCAGAGCAGGTGGACTTGTTCTATGACTCCCTATCGCTACGGCGTATGAGGAGTTCCTGTACGCAAAAGTGTCTGGAACTCATTTCGCCGTTTGAGCTGAGCTGATCTGCTGAACTTCGAAAATGGCTTGGAGCAAGAACTTAGATTTTAGCTCAGGTTTCGCCGTAAGACGTAAGGCCTTTGCTCAAGGCTACTTTGGCCCGGCCGTCCGTGCGTTTTTTAGACCATGCCGCTCCGGCGTGGTCCTAAAAACGACGCTACCTGCACCCGTCGTCAAGCGAAACACCACTTTCGCTCAAATAGAAAGTGCGTTAGCAGCTAGACATGCTTTATGTACAGGCATCTAACACTGCGCAAGAAGTGGCGCACCTGTTGAAATCCGTTGACTTTGTAATCCGGGCGCTTTGGCTCGCATGACGGTGCTGGATCTTAAACTGTGTCATTCATTGTCGCTATCGTCGTCAGCTACAGGAAGCTGGCTTCCCTAGCTGTAGTATTGCGTCAGCGAGAATTGTCGTCAATTGGGCGAACTCGAATATTCGTGTACATCCGCGATTCATAAATGGCAACAATGTGTTCACGCGCGAGTGGCAACATATTAAGCGTCCTCAATAATATTAATAATAATAATAATAATAAATTAAATTGTTTCTATGAGTGGGTATGCCCCCTCCCCCGATCTGTCTCCCTGTGAACAATCCATCACAATCGGTAAAGTCGCAGAGCCCAAAAAGCTGATAATGCATTTGCTGCCTAGCCCAAACCGTCAAAGAAATTCAACGTGGCGAGAAAATTAGAGCCAAGCTGACGTAAAAATCTTACCGTCTCAGAAATAGTAACCTTTCAAGATCATATAACAGTTCATAAATTATGGCAGATTATAGATATATGAGGATATTATAAACGTTCTCCCGCGAGGCTGACGTTACCTCGTTGTCGCTCTGCTGTAACAAAAAGGCCCCGGGTAGCAGTTGTTCGTGTTGGTCTCGATTTTAACTAGAATAGTCTCCGTTCACTTACATAATTGGACTCCTCTGAACTCCGTCGTTTTACATGGCAACGTTCGACAATTTGATATTCCGGGCTGGCTAAGTTAGATGAAAACACCATGCGCGCTGCGCTGCTACTTCCGGGGGGTCGTCAGCTTTCCGCAGGGTCGGTCGCTGTAAGCTATCGGCTCTCCTCGACGCGCTTTTTCTGGTCTTCTATGCGACGAGTGCTGTCGGTTCGCACAATAACGCAACAGGGGCGTGCCAGTGCAGCGCTTTCCAATGAAAGTCGCCCGTGACCACATGGTCATCGTCGCCGTCGAGGTGTCGCAAAGGGTAGCTGTGCATTTTTATGTGTATTTATGAGAAATAAAAATTAGATTCTAATTTTATTATTATTATTATTATTATTATTATTATTCAATTGCTAGACCACCCGGACCCTGTGGTAAAATGTCAAATCACGTAAAATTTGGTAGCCCTATAATTTTCGTTGTATTGGGACACATTTTAGCACTTTCCACCACATCGTTATCGTCGCCGTCGATGTGTCGCAAATAGTAGGAGTGCATTTAGATGTGTATCCATGAGAAATATAAATTAGATTATTATTATTATTATTATTATTATTATTATTATTATTATTATTATTATTATTATTATTATTATTATTATTATTATTATTATTATTATTATTATTATTATTATTATTATTATTATTATTATTATTATTATTATTATTATTATTATTATTATTATTATTATTATTATTATTATTATTATTATTATTATTATTATTATTATTATTATCATTATTATTTTGCCCTTCATTGTGGCCTCAGAAACTTTGGACCTCGACGGTCAAGTGAGGAGAGCCCTGGAAAACATCCTAGACCTGACGCTCAAGGATAAGGCATGAACACTGGCAAGCCTACTGCTCCGGCTGGGTGAAATAAGCATTCGCTCGGCCGCGGACCTTGCCTTGTCCACCTTCCTTGCCTCGTCACATAGCTGCGCCTCCGCAGTGGCCGCTACTGCTGGCGGACTCATCAGCCACCAACAAGACGCCGTTCGGATCTGGGACGCGCGTCAGTTTAGTCGTCCTTCTGAGGAACAGGTCACTAGACAAAAGGATGAGGCCAAATTGCCACTAAGGATACCCACTGAACTCTTTTGCCAGCCTGTGAGTTAGATGTCGGCGATATTTGACCGAAAGCGGTCTCATCCGACGCCGTCGGAGCGCGTGGCTTGATGCGTTTTCGTCCGAGCTAGTCGTCCGTAAGTTGGCCGATGACCAATTCCGTGCTGCCTGTGGCCTCAGACTGGGCATTGCCATGTTTGAGAAGGAGGAACGTCCATGCGGTGGGACGGTGGATGAGCGCGGCCTGCACCGGCCTAGCTGCACTAAGCTGTCCGGCCTTACGCAGGGCCGCCACGATGTCATCAATGGTATCTTCGGGCGCGCTCTCAAACAAGCCAGCTACCGCGGTACACTGAGGCCTGGTGGACTGCAGAGGGACGACAAGCGTCAACCGGATGGGCCTTACCTGCCGGAACTAGGACCATAATCGGCCGCTGGCGTGGGATGTTACTGTCTTCGACACGTACGCCCTCGGCTATCGTGCGCACTAACCAGCGCGAGCGTCGGCCATATCATTCACCAACAGGAGATACACAAACGAACGCGCTGGCGCCTATACGCGCATCTTCTTGAGGACCACGTTCGAATGGCGTTCGGTCTCGAATCGTCTGGCGTTTGTGACAAAAATGCACTCAATCTGACAAAAAGAGCTTTGGAAAAATGTTATTGAGGCCACAGTGGAGCCAAGATAGATCGCGGTTCTCCGACAAAAGTTACGACCCGGCTCTCGATACAACTAATACGACTACCAGGCCATTTCTCCTGCATCGGCCCAATTCGCACTTAGGCACACCTACCAGTCCCATTTAGGCAAATCTCCCGAAATGTAATAGTTTGTCGCTCAAATGAAAATAGCATCGCTTGGAAGCCTAAAGAAGGTTTACCTCTACCCCTTTCTCTCTACTTCCTTTTACTTGTCAACGTTATTGTTTGCCTGGACCGAACCAGTTACCTAGTTTTGAAAAATTGTGTAAAAGCTGGAACCGTTGTTTTGTACAACCAACATCTACTTCTTCTTTTGGGCTGCGTGGGCAGAGCTTTATGTATATGCATATATAAATAATCTCTTAACTGTCACTTTTTTAATGCGGATTTTAATCTGGAGGCATCAATGGACTAATGGTAGGCATCAGTGGTACTTATATATGGTCTTATTTGCGGCCGAAGTGTACATACAGTCAATGGTGGCCCGTGTTGGAGAATCCTTTTTTGTCCTTTAATTAGATGTCATTTTTGTCCTTTAATTAGATTTGCTTTTTGTCGTTTAATTAGACGGTTTGGATCTCAGAGGCAGGGCGGTGCCACTTGCCACATATCACATGAAACAATCGCGCTATTGCACGAGGTCGTGTAATATCCCATTTGAGCAACCACAACTGGCCGCCTAGACCAGGCAATTTAACGTTTTTAGACTTATTTTTTCGGCGATTTTTTACGTCAAAAATATAAGACAACAAACCTACAACCACTGCCCAAGCCTTTAAGGGAAAGATTCGATCCTTTATCACTGACAACCAGCCACGCTTGTGTCAAACCGTGGTCGAAAATGTTTAAACTGTTTATTAAAAGAACGCCAACGTGCCAGCAGCGCCGAGTAGGGCGTTTTTAAATATTTGTTCGTTTAAGTGCACCCTAAGAATAAATAAATAAAAACGTATGATATTAAACTAACAAAAACTGCATTCTGTTTGGACTCTACGTTTTCCGTTTTTGTTGGGGTACCCTATATATCCCCATATAAGAAAGAAGGAGAAATATTGCTTCACACTTCGTGTTCCACCACTACGGTCTCTCGTTTGCGATTTTTGGGTGTATTCGATCCTTTTAACCCATTCTGTTACAACACCCTTTACCACCATGTTAGAAAGTGCATTTCATCGAGCATAGTACAGCCGGGTTATGTTGATGCAGCAGCTGGCGTCTGCTTGTTACTTAACGCGGTCGCCTCAGCGTATATTGTCAACAGGCAATGATTACCTACTCGTCTTAACTACTACACAATAATATGTATTGTGCAAATGCACCAGTGGCACGGTTAAGCTCAGTTACGGCAGTTATTAACATCTGTGTTTGTTGCGCTATCGACATATCTCACACGGATGAGTCCTCTTCTTTTTTTCCTGTCAAAAAACGAATAGTAAATTCACCAAAAAATAAAAAAATTACATAAATGGATATCCCTGCTTGGGTCTACGCGGGTACGCAGTATCTGCATGACGCGTGGAGTCTGGATGTCTCCGGTTTTTGTCTGTATGGGTACTGTCGGCACTGTCCGTGTCGGTCCAGGTCACTGGTTCAGCACGTGACGCATCAGCTTGGCATGCTCATTAGTGCTGTTGTTATTTCTCATCGCTCAATTTGATGATTGATCAACGTTCGCTTGAAGATAATCGAACGTTTCTATCGAACGCCCATATCACCATTGACACAGATATCAACACACACACACCACACAGGTCTATCTACATACGTAGATAAACGCATGCATACACTTATGCTGCTCGTCGAGATTTAGAATAATCCACCCGAAAGCGGACCGTCGCAAAGGGCTTAGCGTCAATTAATGGGTCGACTTACTCCTTAATTTAAGCACTTATTTTGCGAGCTTTTTGCTCTTGCTGGGAGCCTATATTTGGCAGTCTGTCCATTTCCAATCTTTGAGATTTGTTGTGATGTTATCTATGCAGTTATTTGGGAGTATATATATATTATATATATATATATATATATATATATATAGCGAGGCTAAACTGAGACAAACTTCGGCGGCTAGTCTGAGTCTGGGAATTTTAGTTCCTACACAGCAAACGCAAATATGCACGATACAGTGCGCTGTGCGAGGACTTCAGAACGAATCGGGCCAGTGCAAAATAGCATTATGGACTATGCACGTACTTCGAAGCCCGCTTTGCGCAACCAGATTTACTATAATGTGTCATTCTAATGAAATGTTCACGAGAACCTCAAGTACCAGTGTTATACTATAAATATTAGACAGCGGCCTCTTCTCTCTGATGCCGATAAAGCAAATGAACGTGCTTCTAAGTTCGCTTAGCTATAAAGCAGCCACGTACCCTCGTACAATCCAGAAGACGCCTCTATTGTCTAAAATTCCAGTTTATGTGCACGTATATAGTGTGGTGTCGAGTGCACGGCAAACCCGCTCAACAAGACGGCAAACCCGCTCATACGAGCCGTTTAGTTCAAGAGTGCACGTGCAAAAAGAATTATTCAAATATTTGCTTTAATTTGGATACAGCATTTGAAGCTATGATTTCCGATTTAGTTCTCCCATATATATATTTATATATATATACTGTCATTGTAACTGCATCTGTGTACAGTTTTGCACAACATTTAGTATTTACGACAACGCTTTATGCAGTGTTTAGCACCGTGATATCATCGAAAATCTTGTAAAGGTCATTAAATTACACAGGAAGCAAACCGTGGTGATTCACGTGCCATGCCAAGATCGAAGCCATGATTTCCCAACATCCGCTGAACAATTTAAACCGTTTAGTTTACGATAATTGCTTCATGGTCATTCGAATCAACAATTCATGTGAGGAGCGTTGTATGTGGGCAGTCATAGCTAGTACTCAACACGTTGCCTTCTTTACTTGATTTTGGCTCTAACAAACAAATGGCGTTGTTTGTTGTTGTTGTTGTTGTTGTTGTGGTTCTCTTCGGTCAACGGCCTTCTTTAACAAATAGAATATGCAAATAGAACAAATAACCCTTTCCCTATACTCACATGAATATATATATATATATATATATATTATAGCCAATTGTTCTGACATCGTATGTTTGGTCTGTGGTGTCGACAGTCAGTTTTTCAACGTTGACACATTTACAGTTATTCGGGAGCTCTATTTGTTGAGAGCTAGGCTTGATTCGCCGCCGAGTTGACACAAACCACAAGCAAGCCCCTTTTTCTAGGACCAGCTAGAGATTCTATTGTCTGGACTGGCTGGACACGCCCGCTTTCTTGCCATTCTTTGCCATGGCACTTCCTACAGCCATGGCAATGAACGTATCTCTTGACAAGCAGACATTGAACCTAGAGATTTTGTGATAGGTTGTTACTTTATGTGCTCTAGTTGACTAAACGAACACCCGCGAACACAAACGCGACACACGACATTTGTGTTTGTCTGGCTTCATTGATCGCCGCCGAGTCCGCGTGGCGCCAGCGTAGAGGCGACAGCCAAAGCCTAGCGCTACTTGACGCTACCCACTGACGTTAACTTTGATTTCGCATGCCGCGTTTGGTGTGCTTGCGTTTCTACGAGAAAAAAAAAACAAAACGTCCACAGCGGACTTACGAAAGTTAAGTACTGTAGGCCTCAGTTTTACGGCTAGTTTGTAGCTGGACAATTGCAGCGGTAGTTGTTTCTGTTTATCAGTCTCTCTCTGTCCCTTCCTCGGATAGAGAGAAGCCATGCGGGTGTCGAGCATCTCCAACTATTGTTGTCGTCGCTGTCTTATTTGAAATGTCGGCCATGGCTGTGATGATGACTATATTAAGGTTAATGATGATTATCATCGTCTCTAATGTGTTACAGTTAGGCCGCATGTTACGACGCCGGGTTACACCGATTTGTTTGCCAGGCAGGCCTTCTTCGTCTTCGTTGTCGGTTTTGTCGCACAGGACTTATTTACATGTTTTGACAATACTTGATTTTTTGAATATTTGAATACTTTGAAGATTTGAATACTTGATGATGAACTGTTGTTCCCTCTGTTCGTAAAAGTGGTAAAGGGAGTATATGATGATAAAGGCACTGTTGACCCGACATGTATCAATGGTGGCCGCTGATTTTTGTTGCTAGCGCCTGCCTGCAAGTTATAGGAACAGTCGGCAGGCGACGTGAAACCTGAAGACAGCCGGCCTGACCGGCCGGCATATGAGAAAGCGCAGATGCTGCATGCATCATTACCACACTGTCTTTCGGTCGGGTGAAGTAATATATACATATATATATATATATATATATATATATATATATATATATGTTTTAGATTGTTCTGCATATGTGTACATATATCTGTCGTTCCTAATCTGGTAACCCTGCCAGTAGCGGTAATGTTGCTGTTATTATTATTATTATTATTATTATTATTATTAACTACGGTGGAAGAAGCAAAAAAAACAGGCCAGAGCCGTTTGTTCATTCGCGTGTTGTTGTTGTTCTTGTTGGCTGGCCTGTCCATTCATCTATCCATATGTTTCTAGATAGATAAATAGGAAGATAGTGGGTAACTATCGAGACTAACTAGAGAGAGAGAGAGAGAGAGAGAAGGAGAGAGACCGAACAAGACAAGCCCTAAACCCTTCAGACATCACGCGTAGGGTTGCTGCTGCTGCGGCTGTTGTTTCTGTAACACAATGGAGGTCCCCAATCAACCAGTTAAGCGTTTAGGGCCGAACCGTGTGCGACTTCCCGCTTATCCGCCAGGCTAAACGAGTCAGCGTCCACAGGGCGCAGGAAGAGGGGGGGGTGAGAGGGATGGGGGCAGAAAGGGTCTGTCTCGATATTAGAGTGTGTCCTATGTGTCGGCTGAGATGATGGTCAAGGGTCAAAACATCGACGATGAATGGACGACCAAGAAATAACTAGATAGGTAGACAGCTGAACAGAAAATATAGACAAACATAATTATAGATATAAAAAAAAAATATATATATATGCTTATAGGTATATATATATATACAAATATAGATAGGTAGACAAATAGATAGAAAAGCATGGAGAGGTAGACAGATAGATAGAAAAATATAAATACCTATAAGAAAATTTATATATAGATACATCGAGAGACGGATGAATGGATTATTAAATCAATGGGTTCCTGCGTGATGTAAAGTGAGATGAGAATGGTACAAATTGATCGATTAATAAACGACGAGTGTTGAGTAGACGACTAACGACATTGATCGATTAGGTAACTGACGGACTGACTGACTGATTGACTAGAGCGATTGAATTTAATTGAAAATGCGTTAAATGCGACGGCGCGCGCGTGCACTATCCGCAACCAACCCATCCAACCAGAAGAGCAAGCTCCAGCAGCAGCAGCACGTTGCCCTATCAATCATCAAGCTGCTGGCACGTTAACCTATCAATCATCAAGCTGCTGGCACGTTAACCTATCAATCGTCAAGCTGCTGGCACGTTAACCTATCACATAAATAGCCCCCGTGCGCAGGTGAACATAAATAGCCCCCGTGCGCAGGCAAGCCGGAGGGGGGCAGACTGACCGGGCGGATCCGACTAGCAATCGCGTTACTAGCGGACTAACTCGACGTATTCGTAACAGCAGTAGAAGTATTAGCAGCAGAAAGAATAGCAACAGACCGATATCTGTATCGTCGTTGACCGAGCGCACTCGGCAACCAGCCAGGCTGGTCACGCCTTAGTGGAGTTTGGGCAGCGAGGCCGTTGGCCGCTGTGGTGCTGTGGTCTGTCTGTCTGTAGATCGAGTGGTCAGTGGTGGTGGTGGTGGTAGATCGATCATGGCATTTGGGGTTTGTGTCCACTACGCGGCCACGATTATGTCATCACACAGTTGTCTGCCGACTGACCATGCCTGAACAGCCGACGCGAGACCACGGCGGCCGGTTGAACGGCTATCCAGTTGAACGGCTAACGGCATCCAGTTGTAATAGGCTAGCAATGGATATACTATCTGATCTTTTCGACACGAACCAACTATCGTGTACGAATACAAGCAACAAGGAAGAAACAATACACTCATAATTGTATTCAGATGTTAGTTCGTCTTTCTTCCTCTTATTTATATACACATATATATATATATATATATATATATATATATATATATATATATATATATTCAGCATTCATCTATTCATATTGCCACTTTACACTTGATTAATTAGAAAGAATCGGCAGCACTCACGATTAGAGATGAGCTTAGCTATAAATGGGAGCGTGCGAGCAGCAAATAGGTTATTTGCTGGGTGCAATTGTAATAGGCTAGAAATGGATATACAATCTGATCTTTTCGGCACCAACCAACTATCGTACAAATACGAACAAGAAGGGAGAAACAATACGCTCATAATTGTATTCAGATTTTAGTTCACTTTTTTCTCACATATATATATATATATATATATATATATCTATATATATTCAGCATTAATCTATTCATAATGCCACTTTACACTTAATTAATTAAAAAGACTCGGCAGCGCTCACGATTGGAGATGAGCTTAGCTACAAATGAGAGCGTGCGACCAGCGCATAGGTTATTTGCTGGGTGCAATTCGTATGCTTATTCTATTCTCGTGTCGTAAGTGGAATTGTTGGTTTGCCTTCCGGCCTCTGCCAACGTCCTCAGTGTGCGAAGAATAAATATGGACATAGATACAATGTTGATGCGCGGGGGGCACTTTTGGCAACAAATCTTTAAAGATTAGTTTATTTGACAAGTTTTATGAGGAATGCAGTTGTCGGTGGTGGGCGTTTTTTTTTATTTTTATTTATTTGCTCTTTTGCGGCGGTTTTGACTATTGGTTGAATCCTGCTCAGCCCCCCCCCCCCCTGCCCAAAGATGCATGGTCAGACTTTCCAGGTCAGAATTATCGCTGTCCATACGACCACCGCCAGCACATAGTATGTCTGATTCGCTTCGTGACCGAAGCAAGTGTTGCTATTAGTTTTCCGTCAGCGGCTGCATGACAATACGAAGTGATGAAGTGGTGTAGTTGTTGTACCGCCAAGTTGACCCGCCCGAATGCGTCGCCGCCGTTGTGTTTCGAAGTCGTCTCATGTAAAATGGGAAAACAACGGGGACTACGCTTCCGGACACCGCTGCTGTGTCGGAGCATTGGATGACCGACCGGATTACTATCAATCTCTGCTTGGTTCCGCGTTTAGTAGTTCTGTCCGTGCAATGCCGTCTGCCAGCTGCCAACGGCTATGGCTACTTCGAAAACACAGGCGGCTAAGCAATCAGCAAAGCACCATATTAGGTGATTATGAACCATGAACCACCGCGCATGGTGCCGTTTGAGAGATATCTCGGACGAAACAAACGCGATCTGGATCTTGGAGGGCTAGTCGGCCGTCGTACCATTAATGCCTAGAGCTTGCTGTCGATTTGTAAGCAAACCACCACGCATTAGACTCGTGTGCGATACGAACAGTACTTTGATTTTTTAAGCGATAGTTATGTTGAACGCACTTAACAAACTATATATATATATGTATATATATATATATATATATATATATATATATATATATATATATATATATATATATATATATATGGATACAGGTCATATGGCCCCACCTATCAAAAGCAAATCTGGAAGTACTTGACAAAATTAAAGCCAGTTTTCTAAAAAGAGTGCTAATAATCCACCGCACTAGCCGCAGTCGGCTTGTGTATCTGTTGGCCTCGACACCACTCTTTGTGGAAGAGCTCAGAGCAACCTATGCTTTACCGAGAACGGAGGCCTTTGAGAGTCATTTTGCCGAATGGGAGTATAAATTTGCGGATGTTGATTGGCGTTTTTATGAGACTAGAGCGATGACTACAAATTTCTGGAAGAGCCCATGTTGTAGAAACAGATACTTCGTTACTGGGTTTGCAATGCATGGATTTCATATGAAGATATGTATACGAAATGGGTGGCATGAGATATTAACCGAGCAGCCGCCTTTTGTCCGCTAGTTTAGATACAGCCTTCCCAGATATTCCAGAAAATACTACGCATTTCGAACAGGAGGATGGGTTCCGAGAATGACATCCGAAGCTCAATCCACTCTCATAATAGATCCTTCCGTTTTCCGAGTGCAGGTTTCTGTATATTCGCAAACTTTTTGAAAATCGAATAAGCATGCGACGCGTTACGCATGTGTGTGTGCCTCCAAATCTATACTTAATTATTCATTTTCTTTGTGTTTAATAATTTTGTGCAGTATTTTTGGTTATTTACTATTCCTCCAAAAAAAAATCACCTTTCAATCGGACACGCGTTTCCCCTAAACTGATGACAAAGCGTCGCCTATGACCACAACATTTCCCCAAGACGTTGATATTTGGCAACGATAGATACTCATGTGTGTCTGATTGGCAAAAGGTGAAGGAACAGGAAGAAGTTAGTAGATAGATAGGCCGGACCAGTGGCAACGTGGGGTGTCGCCGGTTCGATCCCCGATGTTGATCAAATTTTCTTCGAGTGATACTTATTGAGAATAGATGATAAACCATATACCGTTGAGAGTCAGGATCTGCCATGTCGCTGTCACAAGGACTGTTGAGGAGAAATCTTAGAATCTCAACATATGCGGCCTTCGGCGCTGCATTAAAGATATGCCGCACGGCAGTTGCAAGCTCGCAGGGAACGGAGGATGGCCTAGCGTTTAAAGCAACCTCCTTAAAAATGTTTGTCTGGGCCAGAGCTAGAGGGCCGAACACTCAATGACTGTAGAACGGATATCGTCTTGCTGCAAAATACACTTGCATTGTCTTCATTGTTGTGCACGTTCCTCACGTGCAATTATTTTCACGCGACTGCACGCAGCCGCCATAGTAAGGAGGTTGCAATATGGCAAATCGTCTCGACGGGACGAGCGGCGCACCAGTTATCCGTGGTTATGCTCTGCATTGCAGCATATCTATGCGATTTACCGCTGACCTCTTCTTTTGGTTAACCGTTTGCTGGCCTCAAATGGGGCGAGACTCTTTGCACGAAGCCGATCTCTTCGGACATTGTCATTGTCAGTTAGTTACTCGCCTATTCGCAATGTCGTTGACCTCAGGAGAAAAAAGGCGGGTAATCGTCGCCGTCCGTCTCTCTCTCTCTCTCTCTCGCTTGCTTGTTTGCTCGACCTGGTGGCCGAATTTCGAATTTCGGCGGCCCTTCTGTCTACTTGGCGCCTCGGCACTCGGTCTGCGCGTGTTATTGTGCAGCGCCGCTGGTGGCAGGCCTTTCACGTGACGGGGGCGCACGAGACGCGCAAGGACCTCATTGCGTGTCTCGCGCGGTCCTCCCTGCTCTGCTAGAAGCTGTTCCACCACTACGACGACGACAACGACAACGACTGACCGACCTCCTGTCAGCGCTGACGTCCGCACAGGCGCCGTCACCAGCAGCAGAAGCGGCAGCAACAACAACAACAATAGCGGCTTTTGTTGCTGCCACTGAGGCGGCCGAGCAAAAGACAAGTCTCGAGCTTTTTTTGGTGGTAACTTTTAGTTTGCGCCATCACCCTCCAACTTTGTCCGCTTGGCAGGAGCGATATCAGAGTTGACAGCGGCGGCGGCAGCAGCGGTGGTCAACAACAACAACAACTACAACAACAACAACTACAACAACAACAACAACAACAACTACAACGACGACACAAAGACAGGGGACGTGTCATTGCCCCGTTCGTTGACCCGATTTGCCGAACTCAACAGTGTGATTGAGAGTGAGGTCAAATTTGTTGACATATGTATATTTGACTTAGAGTGAATGAACACGAAACGCCAACAAAGGCAGAGTGCAAACAATGAGATTAACAGTGCGATAGACAGACGCACATCCAGCGAACAGCGAGATATTGGGGGCAAACGAGGCTGAAAGCTGCCGATTTTCCTAGGTTAACAACAGCAACAAGAACAACGATAACAACGACAACAGCAACAAAATTAATTATATATTGACATCCACTGATCACGAAACTTTCTGTACTAAATAGAGTCTGTTGTTTAATGATTGATGTTGTCCACGACAAGCGCTAGATCAAAATTGAAAAAGTCTTTCTCAGCGACGCAAAATGCTGCTGCTAACCAAGATACAAGTGCAAACGACTACATAGCGGTTTTTTATTTACTATTCACGCTCTAACTCCTTGTACTAAGAGAGTTTAATAAAACATTTATCAAAATATGTGTGACAGAGTAGCAGCGACAGAAGGTAATCAGCACCATCAATCATTTACAGCTTAATCCTCTAAATGGTATCCTAGGATAACGGCGATCTAGGTCTATTCATTTCGTCTCGCAAAATATTGCGCAAACGTCTAACACCGTAACACGGATTGTTAATGAATAAGGCGTTCACATATGTTACACATGTCGACTGTATGCTGCTGGTAAAACATTTGCTGAAATTGCTTTGGTTTCCAGGCAAGACACACCTTTGTACTATGCTATGCACTTATTTAGAGAAAGCTGTGCACGAAAAATACACCTTTCTCGCACGTTCCGATGGCCGTGGCTTTAGCACTTGTCACCGACGGCTATTGTTTAAATTCGACCTCTTCAAAAAAAAAACATAAAGTTCGACCGCACTTTGGAAAAGGTTCGGCCAGCCGCGCTTCCTGTTCGCGGAAAACCACTCACCAAGTAACACTTCGTCGTACAGCTATTATCGTTACGATAATATGATTTTAAATTCAAATTATTTAAAAACGAAGGAATCGTATATTAATCTGATATACGGAAATGATACATGGAAAAATGACGAAACTTAATATACCACCTGCAGTAGCAGTGATGATAATACGAAAAATTGTTAAACAAAAATTTCATCTGACTGTCAATTTAAAGCACAGTGGCCATTGCGGTATCGCCACTATTGTAGCCGGAAGGAAGCAAAGTAATGCCGAGGATTACTGTAGGAGTTTTTCGTGACTAGTTTTGCGAGCAATGCGAACGTTCGTAGAATGAGGGGTGTGTTCTTCCTATTTATTGTAGCACTGATTCTGATAATGTCGTATGCCTTTCCGAATTCGTGGTCAATCTGCCACCGGCGCCGGCGTGTATGACCTAATTGGGCAATACGACACGTATATTGAGTATCGAAAGCAGTGTGATGATATCACGCTGGGCAGTGTGATACCGGCTGTTCAAGCGCTTGAACAGTCTAATTAGAATACAAAACATTTTTAAATAAGGTTGTTTTTAATTCTAGACCATCGTCCGTTCCCTACGGGCTTGGAACTCACCGTGTGGTATATCTTCAATGCACCGAGGGCCGGACCTGTTGAGATATCTAGGGTTTCTTCAACAGTCGTTGTGGTAGCATGGCCGCTGGCTCTCAGCGGTATGCTTTATCATCTCTCTCATATCAATGAACATCGCTCAAAGAAAATTCGATCAACAACAGGGGTCGAACCGGCGACACCCCGGTAGATGACAACCACGACTAGCGCACAAGTCCCCCACTAGACCACGCCGCCACAACCAGTACAATTGTTGGCTCTGTGTAATTATGAGTTGGTGACGCTGCTGCCGCAGATCCACCCGAGGCTAACTGTTGTCTAGAGTTCGACTACTTACATTGTTTACAATGAGCACAAACAGCTGCTTTGCCATTTAAAGGTACATATTATCTTCTGCCTTCTTATCACAAATTCATTCGGTATGAAATTGCACGTCCATCGTATAAGTGCAATCTAGAATTTTGTCTATATATATATATATATATATATATATATATATATATACACTCGAATTCAGAAGCACGTTGGAAGTTCCCAGTGGGACGATAGATTTTTCCTATAGTAGTAATAATAATAATAATAATAATAATAATAATAATAATAATAATAATAATAATAATTATTATTATTATTATTATTATTATTATTGCCAGCACTTATACTAATACGAGAACAGCACTGCGATGTAATGGCCATGGCTTGTTATTTTTAAGACGACGGCGACACTGCGATCAAACTCAAATAAATGAAAATGTAACCGGTTTCTGCGCTCCCTGTGTGATGGCCTAGTGGCTCTAAACCCGATATATGTGCACAGAGATCTAAAATCACAAACACGCCAGGATCTAAAATCAGGCTCATTCGCCAGGGTGATTTTGACAGATTTGCCGAGCACCGCGACAAGCGCCACGACCAACGAAGTGGCGAGTGAAGTTGCGCTCGGTTGGAGTTTAGAGCTGGGCCGTATTTCCTGGCAATTGGTTGCATTCATTCTGGCCAGTCCTGCCGCAACTAACCGACGGCGCACCCTTTTGCTCTGTTTAGGCGGCTCGAGACGTCATTCGCACGATACCCCGCTTCCCGCCATGGGTACCTCGATGGCTGCGACATCAGCTACAGGAAAGCCTGCTATCGCTCATTGCGCGGGTGCTCACAGCTCACCCGCATCTGCACTACTTCCAGGGTTATCACGATATCTGCGTGACGGTTCTGCTCGTATCAGATGGTACGTGTAAAATCAACTATATAATAGATATCCATATTTTAAAGAATATTCAAGCATATAATAATAATAATAATAATAATAATAATAAAAATAATAATAATAATAATAATAATAATAATAATAATAATAATAATAATAATAATAATAATAATAATAATAATAATAATAATAATAATAACGAGTAGTAACACTTCTATTGCGCGAAATATTTTTATGTTCGCTGGCACACTGGGTGCGTCGAGGATAGGAAGCTCGAGAGCAAATTTGCGGAAATAGGTCTCAAGGGCGTAGCCGTCATGCAGATTACTGCACTGCAATCGTAGCAAACTGGATTTAGCGACCTAATTATGAGTGTAATACGTGAAATAACTACTACGCTAGTGATTCGCCCTGAATCGAATATCGGAAACGCTAATCACGAATGCCTGTTACAATGTTAGCTCTCCGTACGGATTTGGCATACACGCCTATTGTCCTCTCCATCGTCGATACGAGCTGACGAGATGATCCATTGCAATATGCATTTTGCCGGTCACTGGCTTAGAAATTCCAACAAGCTTTGCTTTCAAACGCAGCCAACATGTGGGTTGAGACTGATAATGCAATAGCAAAGGCCTAGCAGGGCAAACATTAGCAAAGTACAAAGGTAAAGCGGCTCTCGGGTTTTGCCGGTCTATTGCCCTGCGCGACTGACCGTTTGCTTTACGAGCTTATCGCTTATGGAATCTTTTCATTTAGCGATATTAATGCATTTTTCATACCTTTTTGACTTTAGTGACAAGTTTTTCACAATTCATATCAATTCAATCAAACAATTCATAAATGATTGATATAGCCCTTATCTCCAAACAATAAACCAGTCAAATTTTTAGTTAAATTTGGTTCTATCATCAAGTTTGTCAACGTAAGCGAATTTTGTCTCTTTCGTTGATTACTGAATGTAACTTAAAACCAAGAAACCAGTTCTCTCTTCAATTTAAGCGGGATGTCGGGATGACAATGAGCAATGTAGGTCACACGACTCAAATCCTGTACTACCGCTAACAGTGTCACGTTGTATCGCATAACGAAACTATTAAGAATGAAAACGACATTAGGCCTCCAACCGTCGGAGACAACTGAAGACGTGCCTCTTCTTTTGCCCCGTTGGGTGGACGCATGCAATCACCACGCCATTATTCGATTACTCACTCGTTGCCGGCAGCAAACAGCAGCCAATTAGTCTTGTGGGACTCTCAAACCCTCTAAACTCGGATTCCTCCCTCCTACACTCTCAGGCTTGGAATTGTCAACTGCGTTCCTCCGATTGGGTGTGTCGTGCATGGACGAGAACGACAGAAATTTGCCGAATAGCGCTATATAGACGTAACCGACGTGCGAGCCTCTGCGCCGGCCCTACCGGCAGGAAACTGGATTTAGAAACTTAGCTGTGTTATATTTTTTACTTTTAAATTTTACTTTAATATAATTTTTCAAAATAGAATACGTGTAATAACTACGAGCGTGACCGTTGGCATGCCCATGCACCGTCATATGTGCAGCTGTACGAACGTCCCATGGTGATTTGTCACAAATCGATTCTCAGAAACGCTAAGATTATGCCGGTTATCGTTTGATCTATATCGTTTAAGTTTATCGTAAAGTTCCTCGTACGGATTTGGTATAGAGATACCCCTTGTCTATAATGATGATGAAACGATTATCTAACGACCAATATCAATATACAGTTCGCCGGTCATTGGACTATAAATTCCAACAACTTTACTTTCGAACAAATACTGCCAAAATATGAATCATTACCAAGTACAGTGTGTTTTAACGTTGAGAGAATTAGAGGGAAAATGAAATGAATTTAGTAGTCAAAATGTCGAGGGATTGACTGTTACGTCAGATATGGTATTTCTTCGTTGGGTAGAGTCTGAGTCACGGCATTTCCTATATGTTAGGCCCATATGCAGCACTGTCGCACTGGCTGCACGTAAAGACGCTATGTAAAGAAAACATAATATGTGGCATGCTACAAATTCTTTGACCTTTCCGTTATTTTTCAACGTATTGTCGTCATATATGTAGTACATAATAAACACAGAAAGGTACTGGTATGTGTGCCTACCTGTACTTCCCTTAGTCGCGGCGATTTGGATGGTTCTCTAAGATTTTATTTTCCATTAATCTTATCTGGGCGAGAAATCTTACAAAAAATGACTGGGTATTCTTCATTCTAAAATGAGCCCCAATTGCGATTCGTTTTGTGTTAGGCGTGACCTGGTTGTTTACTATTCGCATATATGTATTTGTTAATTGAACGTAACAACAGCTCAGCTGGTTGTTCGTTATATTTTGCTTTTTGACCGCTGTCTCTTCCTACCTCAGGAGATGAAGATTTGGCATTCGCCATCATGGAGTACCTCTCTCGAACGAAGCTGCGCGCCTTCATGGAGTCTACGATTAACGCCACCACCCAGTTTTTGAGCATTGTGTTTCCTCTCATGGGGGCCTGCAACTCACAGCTGCGGAAGTTCTTCGAAAAATCTGCTTGTGGTAGGACTTTTTTATAATCATCTTGTTCTATCTGTCTAATGACTTACGTATCAACTTGACCAGTTTTATCCCTGATTGGCAACGTTTTGCATCTCAATTGTAAATGTTTACATACAGATGTGAATGCACCACCAAACTTATAGTCAAGGACGTATACTTACACTGTAGTACGCTTATCTGCCAGTCATAACCATAATGTACATATGCAGAAAAAAACACGTATACAGATGAGTATGCGTGTATACTAGATGTATGCCGTATCACGTTATTGAATTTTCTATATAATTACCTCTCTCGGTTATTCAATACTGAAGCTGCGCAAATACCAAAATGAGAGCATTATTCCTTTCTTGAAACTCACGTGTAATTTAATGGCACTCGTGTAATACAAAAGCGTAATTGCGTGTCGAGAAATGGCTGTTACCTTTAGTGACATGGTCTTGATTTTCGGTACAAGGCTGCTTTAGTTATTTCGTCTAGCGGCCTGTTAATAACTACAACTGATGTCTGTGTCCAGGTATCGTCTTTCTTCTGCCTTGGTGCCTGACGTGGTACAGTCATGTGGTCAAGCACTACCCAACGTTGACGAGGTTATTCGACCTATTCCTGGCTTCGGACGAGGTCATGCCCGTGTATCTGGCAACTGCCGTCATCCTACCTCACCAGGAAACGCTGCTTCGACAGGTATACATAACGCCTCTGAGAAACATCTCCAACCGGTCAGCTTTTTTGAACGTGTTTTTTTGTTCGAATCAGCTGTTTCATTTCTGCTCTGTGACTTCCAGGCCTTCGGGACCGTCCTAGTTCGTTTGATCGAATGTTATCTATGACATTTCATTTGATCTATAATCTTGTTTTATTTATCTGTAACCTAGACATTTCTATACGGCAAACCAATGGTTTCAGACCGGGAATAATGTTCAATAGGAGCTTCTGTAGAGCTTACATATTTATGGATCTGATCTTGATTCTGGTTTTGCGTGAGTAGGAATTCAAGTCTGCCAACAATAAAAACTTCAAGAGTTTCGTCCATATTTTAAACTCTTATTTTCTCTGTTGCTTTACTTGTTATATACATGTTCTATCTTTCAACGCAGTTTTCCTACCACAATTTTATATCATAGACAATACCGACAGTTTGCCAAGGAAGCGGACAGGGGGTCTGCTGCACGTGCGGGGGGGGGGGGGGGTAAAGTCTGAAGCAAGTGTGAGCCAGCAGCTTGCTGTTTAGCAACTGGTTCCCCATAATATGTGTTTTAGGTAAAAAAAAATGGTCAACAAAATAATAATGTTACCTCTTGCTAAGTAATTTCGATGGATTCGCTGACGAGACTGTCGATGACCACTGTCAATGACCGCTCTAGGTTGCTTTGGCTCAGGCCAACGCATTATTACGCTTGTACACAAACGCTTGTATTAACAGTAAGCCAACTCACGTTTCTGTTTTGAATGCGCGCCACACTGTGTTCCTTTCGTTATAGGAGTGTTCGCTGGAGGCTGTGCATGTCTACTTAAATCAGATGCTCCCGCTGGTTGACTGCACACACGGTGATATGGAGAAGCTGGTGTCACGCGCCAAGGAACTCTTCCGACGGTTCTCACCGAAGAGGTACAATACATGCATAGGTGCTGCAGCATATGCGCAAGATATGATTGATTGCCTGCCTTCTGCATGAACATCCAGATGTATTGTGGAAATGATCATGGTCATAATACAGATACACTGGAAGCGGTTACGGCGACGATTACAGACGTCGACTATGTCAACATTTTCTGTCAGCGGCAACAATCCGAAAAATCAACACTCATAACCATCATATGCAAGAGTGCTTGATAGCAGCGGGACTGTGGTTTTAGCTGTACTCATTCTGTACGCTTCTACATTGCCCACATTGGACCACTACCCCCTCCCCCCTCCCGCGACTTC
This sequence comes from Dermanyssus gallinae, assembly GCA_003439945.1. Classification (NCBI taxonomy): domain Eukaryota; kingdom Metazoa; phylum Arthropoda; class Arachnida; order Mesostigmata; family Dermanyssidae; genus Dermanyssus; species Dermanyssus gallinae. The sequence continues at coordinate 441,483 of QVRM01004733.1, forward strand.
GGAGTAGTGGTCAACGTAATACCACCCTTCGCTTCCAGCTGCACCTGTGCGTTCTTGTCTGAGTAATCGAATCACGACGATGAGATTCCACGATCATTTCACACTAATTTGTCGTCCCGCTCGATGGCTAATACTACCGTTAACCTCATTTAACTCTCCATCGTCTCTCGATCGTATACTTTATTCAGAAAATATGCAGCTTATTTCACCTACCATGCACATATATATATATATATATATATATATATAGAAGTTAGTAGATTTACAGCATTAATAGCGCATCATCATCTTCATCATTATTAATGTTTTTCTTGAGCTGAAAATGCTTATGAAGGATGTGATTTTTCATCAACGGGTTTCTTTAGCCGAACATGCTCATGAAGGGAATGCTTTTTTTCGCGTCGTGTGTTAATCGTTCGGTTGTCTGGTGTTTTTTTTGGTTGCCGTCTCTTGTTTGTGTTTAGCATTTTGCATCTTGAAGCTGAGAATCGAATCCAGCAGTCCGGAGCCGGTCGACGCCAGCCTCGCCAACAGCTTCAACAGCAACCGGCTCGGGCGGCACGCAACGAGATTTCTAGTCAGCCGGTAGAGGCCAATACGCCGCCGAGAGAAATTGCCACATTTCTTCTCGACGACTACGTACTCGTGACCGCCTTCAAGTCCGAAGGTCACGGAGGACAGCATCAGTCTCAACATCAGCCACAGAAGCTGTCAGGGCAACAACAACAGCAACAACAACAACAACAATACGACCAACCGCAATCGATCAACTCCACGGATGCAAGTCCCCGAGACGAGGTCCTCGAAATGACAACATTCTGTTAATTCCTGCCTATATGCATCTGTCTTCCTCGGATCGCGCAGCCATCACGGGACACCGAACGACCCCTGAGGCGACGATCTCTCGTATACTTAGAGTCGATGTGTTGATGACGATTCGTACAGGTGATGATCGTATTTTGAATTTGTAAAAGGCGGGCTGATATGCGGGGATCTAGTCCGAAAATCGACACAAACAAACGAAACCGACCAAGCCGCAGTACGTTATAGCACGACGGAAACATAACTACGTGATAGAGTTGTGCATATTAATAAGTGAATATATATATATATATATATATATATATATATATATATACAGAGAGAGAGAGAGAGACTGAGAGAGAGAGCAAGTGAGAGAGACAGAGAGGGTGGTCCGATAATCTTGTCTTAAACAATGGGCTATGGTCAAGCTCGGTGGGAAAATAATTTCTGCCATGAAAAGGGGGAGCGGAAATGTTTCGTATAAAAGTGAGATGATAATTTTTCTAAGCTGTGATTTTAGTCATTGTAGTGCCTGTCCGACGTATGTTTACAAAATGCACAATTATCAGGGAACGCACTGCTCATTTGTTTAAACCAAGCATACCGGAGAAAACTTTGAAATATGATCTTAGCTATAGCAGGAACTTTATATACAGTAACATAATTTTGAGAACTCTTCTTAATCTCATAATAGTTATTGCTTTAACTAAGGCTAGATATAATTCAGACACTAGAATTCACCTCCTAGTCTCTCTCTCGAATGCACCGGTATGCTCGGCTTTTCAATTGAGTAATGCATTCTCTCACAATGCAATCTCTGGGCATTTTGTAAACGCATGTCCGACAGCCACCCTAAAGTCACAGCTTAGATAAATTAATTAAAAAATCATCTCACTCATATACGAAACATTCCCGCACCTCTTTCCAATGACAAAAATTATTTTCTCACCGAGGTTGACCATACCCCTGAGTTTTAGATGAGATTATCCGGACACCCCATATATACACTGGCCATTTAACGAGAGCGGGAAGCGGCCTTAATTTGCAGTTATTCGTCGTCCAGATAAAAGGAAGTGGGGCACATGAACAGCCTTCCTACCACCGAAATAATGTTATTGCTCCTGAACGGACGATCATGTCCAGAGGGCATTATCGTCAGACCATTTTAGTCACAGTAAGCGTGTATAGTGCCATTATTTTGTAAGCGTAACAATAATAATAATAATACTAATAATAACAATAATGTAATTAATAATAATGAATAGTTATTATAAAAATCCTAATATTAGTGTCATTATCAGTGGATAGTATGCTTCTTTGCGAGGCCGCTGTGCACGCAACGCGTTACTAGCTTAAGTTTCTTCAATGCGATGGCTGCCTTGTGTTGTTTTTACTGATGGGAGCCTATTTCTACATTTAAGTCTACAATTTTGTTTCACTATATATATATATATATATATATATATATGATAGTAATTAGGTGTGTTTCCCTTTAAGCAAAGGCGTAATGCCTTCGTGCAGAGAACAGAGCCGAAGTGACGTATGTATCTTTATGACGAATGTTAGATTAAGTTGATTTCTCCTACTCGTATCTTCCGTCAATAGGCTCATAGTGTGTGGGTATACGATTTTGTCGACGTCGCCGTATTGTAAATATTACAACTGGTAGATAGCTCGTAGAAGAAGAATCCCAAGAAGAATAGGAACCAGCGTTCGCGCACGTCAGATACAGCCGGTGAATCAAGGTGATTCTCCGGAACTCTCCTGTGAATGACATCCAACAAAGAGCGTCATCCCATCGTCATTATTCCATCACTTCCATCCTCATGATACATTTCTATTATACGTGAATCCATAGTTTCAATCCAGTTTACGAATTGCTATGGAAGTCACTTAAACCATGTATAATATCCTTCCGTAAAATAGTGTTGTAAGTATCTGAATAACCCGACACACTACGAGAGTTGTGATTGGTGAAAGTAATGGAAAAGCTCAGCTTTGAGTAAATGTCTTCTAGGCCACGTCCGGGTATGAGGCTTCGTGATTTCACCTCATCGACGGCGAAATGCCAATAACGTACAATACGAGATCATACAGCTGGCGACAGCGCCCTTGCAACACTATAACATAGAAAAAAACTGTGAGTGACAACGCATTTTCCGGTCACAGCAGAACAATTTTTGAGCTTCTGTGCAATCCATATAGGGTACTGGATGCATGTGTTTCTACCGTCACAATACACGAGAAAGACAACTGAGATGGACGTGGGTTCGTTTCAGCCGGTCCAACAGCACTAGATTATACAATTGTGCTTCATAACAAGCTGCCTACCACAGCCAAATCCTTCGCGACAACCGCATTTTGAATAACATGGGTCGCTGTGCCTGATATGAGCGATTTCTACTTGCAAACCGTGACAGTCGAAGTTTTGCTATGTGGTCGATATGTGATCGCCATGCGTGGATTGGACAAGCCACCGTTCGATAGGTTTGGCGAGGTTGCTTTCTGGTACCTAAAACCGTCACAGTTGCCAGGATATCACTACTGCGGCGGGACGACCACACTTGACAGTGCGCCAAAATCACACATGCTTAACAAGGCCACCTTGCATTTTTCGTAATAGCATGATGGAAGGGACAAAAAACAAACAAAGAAAAAAAAGGGGGGCCTTGTAAGCACAGAACAAATATACAAGTGCATACGCATGCATAAGCTCACATGTACCCAAACGGCATCAAGGCAAAAGTAAATTCAGTTCATTTGTTGCGTAAGTTCCAAGTCTCTCGCTGGTGTGAGCTCCACTCGTACACCATTGATGTATGTATATAGCCTAAACTCGGAGCTCTATGCGTAGCGCAAGCAAACTTTTTACAAGCATTGTAAAGTTTTCTTAAAATGTAGTGAAGCTCAATTATATATATATATATATATATATATATATATATATATATATACGTTTCTACTACCTTTTTAAGCATATGCGTAAAACGTTTAATTGTAAATAAGTTTAAGAAACAGGTAGTCTCCAGTGTGATAGATGCCGAATAGGAAAGCAAACGACGAGTGAATAAATGTTTAAGATACTTACATATGTGCGTGTTTTATATATACAGTATATATACGTTTAGCCCAATATGCATATTATAAGGAAGAGGTATCTGTCTTCGTCGGTTCTACATGTGTTGTTGGAAGTATACATATAGACCCTGTAATAATAGAATGCGGCTTTATCTGTTAGATGAATAGATGGATCTTGTAAACTATCAAAGTTGTACTAAAATAGATTAGGGCTTGCAACTAATGGAAAAACGACTTTAATAAACACGACAACAACAGCCTACACAATCCAAACCACTAAGCTGGATAAGTACGCTCAGCAGCTTTCTTCATTAATAGAAAAGGTGCACAGCAAATCTCCTATCTACCTAGGTATTCGCAACAAAAGATCTTATGACAACATCTCATGCTTTCAGTCATGAAGAGTCGTGAGGCTTTGCTTGGCAAAAAATGGCGCTTCATGTCGTGACTGCAAGCGGCAGCCCAGTGCACGTATCCCGGAGGCAATAAAAAACACCGAGAGAGTAAATCGCCTTTTAAAAATGTGCGATTGTGGGACATTGACCAATTTCATAAAGAAATCGAACGTACCGGAGCTAAAGAGTAAATAAGCTACATCCTGCACTTTATAATAGAAGGATAATGGAATACACACGAGGCCCAATATCTTGGAGAGCCGGCGATCAAGAGAAGGCTCACTCCGTTCTCTGCCATTTCTGTGCTGTTGGCGTTTTTTTTTCTCTCCATCTCTGTTTTGCTATTTCAGTGGCGAGAGTATTCGAAGTCTTTGCAATCGCCACAGAATGCGTATAACAGTCGGCAATCGTTCTTTCGAACATTTCTCCTAATAGTATAGTAATTCTTGGCACAATGGCAAGAACGACTTTAAGAGCTCACTGCAAAATAACGACAACAGATAATAGCAAAAGTTTATTTTATTAGGTACATGACTTGGTTATTGAAATATCAATATATTCAATAAACCTCTTTTTAAAATGCTATCGACCGTTGGTCGCAAATAGGGAACACCAACTTTCTCTTGCTTGATCTCGCCCCAATTATGGAATCGAGTAGTGCAACCAAAAAGTTTAGGGCCCGGTTTTAGAACTACTCTACAATTCCAAACTTTGGACGAGCTCAACCAAGCCCTTCGCGAGCAGTGGGACAAGTTTGACGTTTCCTACCAACAGTGGCGCTTTGAGGAAATTGCGAGCGTGTGTGGAAAACAATGATAGATTGTTTGAGTTATTTTAATATATATATATATAATATATATAATATATATAATATATATAATATATATAATATATATAATATATATATATATATATATACCAAAGTCATGTACTTAAGAAACTAAACTTTTGATACGAGTGTACGTAGCGCAGATGAATGAGATTAATCTATGTATCTACAGTTTTAGGAAAACTTCATTACCGCATTTAGAAATTTTGAGAATTTTAAGAAATATTCAATTTAAGAACTAGCGCAGGTTAATGATGCCGAATCTATCTAGTTTTAGTTGCAGAGCAAACTGTTGTCGATGCGATTTAGTCATGTGGTGTATGCTTAGAGAAAGAAATACAATTTAGTGATCAACTCGTCAATCGATCAAACGTGTAGAAATACGAAAAACGGTAAATGAATAGTTAGTTAGATATTTGGTAAGGAAGTTCTAAGTGAAGCGAAACTAAATACTCGATGTATATGTAGTAATACGCCATTTCAGAAAGTTCTCCAGAGTTTGCGATCTAGAATAGGGGTCTGCAATCTGGATCAGTGTAACTGAATTCAGAAAGAGCTGACATTAGTATTTTTTCTGTTTTTACTAAATACTGAAAAAAACCGTATATTTTTGAACAGTTAGTTAGAGATTTGTTAAGGAAGTACTAAGGTAAGCGAAGCTGGTCTACATGTGTTTGTACATGTGGCAATAGTTCATTTCAGGGTCAAGCAATCTAGAATGCGCGGTCTATGATCTGGATCAGTATAACTGAATTCAGAAAAAGCTGACTGAGTATTTTTTTCTGTTTTCTACTTTAGTAAAACGTCTTGAAGATGTACTGAAAAACAAATTCGTATATCTTTAAAACCTTAAAGAACAGAAAAGACAGTTAGCAATGCATTTCCACTCTTTGCGACGTAGGTTCCTTAATCGATTGAGTGTCAACCGTCGCTGACGTCCTTTCAACGGTAGTGGTGAAGACCGCCCGCAAATCGCAGCATTCCAAAGGAAAATCTGCTGTATGGTTTGATCGGTTATGTTATGAGTTTAACCAACATTTGTTAAATCCGCTATCAGCATCGAAATTTGTTTTATTAACTCGGAATGCTTACGTAGACTTGCGCAAAAAATATTGGTCCCTTATTACATTATACATTATAAAACAGGAACAACGATTAGTGATTGAAGCACAGGAACGACCCGACCTCACCGCTCGGCAGCGCAGGCGATTTGCAATTGCACAATTCCTGAAAATGAAATTCAATAACGCTTCGAAGGAATGTTTGCCTTCACCAATATAGTTACTCAGGACATACCCATTGCAGTGTAATCTGGTGAGGTATCTGCGAGGGCTCTAGTAGCTTGTATAGAGTCACCCATCAGTTACAGCGAGCTTCTCGAGGCTATTGATCACTCAAAATAGAAGTCTTCGGTCCCGACCTTGTCCGAAATAAACTCCAAAAGACACGCTCCTCATATTTGGCCTATTCTCCTTGCAATCTTCAACAGTTCTCTAGATGAGGGCCATCTCAGCGACAACAAATACTAGCATACCAGAAACATGGCACGAATGCATACTTAAGCTTATCCCAAAGTGAAAGGGGACCCTACTAAAGTCCAGTCTTGGCGGAGCATTGCCATGGAGAAATGCATTTTTAGGATATTGGAATCGGTGCTTACAGCCCACATTTAGACATTCCTCCATCACCGTAATATAACCCCGCAAGCCTAAATTTCGTAAGCAAAGTCGGCAATAACGGCATACACGGAATTATTCGAAATGAACAACAGCCTGTAACACCATAAATCACGGGAAATGTATATATATATATATGTATATATATATATATATATATATATATATATGCCTTCTTTGTCTCTGAAGTCCGCTTTTGACACTGCTCCGCGTAATGCTGTACTCCAGAAGCTCACCAATGAGGGTGTGGTTCCAATCACCAGCATTCTCTTAGGCAAACCCGATCATTTTTGACGACGCGATTTGTGAGCACGAGCCCATCGCCCAGACCACCAATGATACTCAGGGTGACAATTTTAGCCCTCTGCTTTGTTATACCCTTCTCAAGTGATATATATATATATATATATGGTGCAATAAATTATAAAGCTGAATGCATTCCGACGCCCAATAAAAATCGAACAAACGCTGTCTGTTCTAAAACAGATAATAACTATATCATTCTTGTAGGAACGTTTTGCGATTAGCATTTGCGGGAACTCTTCGATGAATATGGGTTTAGGAAATATATTGAAAACAGTGAACGGCTTCCAAGATTTCCTCGACGGACGCGCCAATTAAAAGAGCAAAAAAAATCATTTTTTTATTAGAGGAAGATTTAAACCAAAGGCGGGCACTGGTACTTCTAAGAAAGTTTATTCTATTAACTTTATTTTACGTATCGCTTTCTGTTTGAGCTCATGTTGGACTGTCTTTGATCTGGCCTCTTTTATCCAGAAATGTACTCTGTGAGCAGGTACATGCGCTCTAAGAAGGGTAGTCAGCTTTCGATAAGCTTATTTTGGCAGCGTCTTAACACAGAAGCATTAACGTTGTAACATCGCAATTCATTAGAAGTCGCCCGTAACAAAATTCAAGAAGCAGGTAAGCGCCAATTTGCACCCTACTAAATCCGTAGGTAAGTATCTCAATGGGCAATTATCGTATGGGGTAGACACCCCTGTAGTCTCAGAATAGCCGACCTTTGAAGTGAGATCCATACTGCCTTTCCTTCCCCCAAATAAGACCCGTGTCTGTTTTAGTTGTAGCTCTGCATATATCTAACCATAATCCTAACACTTGACTCTAAAAAATAAAACAAAACTCACAACCTTGCTGTGAGACTAACGTGTGACGGCGAGACCCCATTTTCCATCCAACACTGATCATAATGACAGAGTAGTAAAGGCAGTAATAAGTACTCTGACAAATCAGGGTAGCTAGCAATTCACGGCAGCAAATGTCTTTTATGCGTCAGCCATATGCGCTTTGGCCGTCGCAGTTCAGCTTCGCGTTTAGATTGTAGAACGCCACTGACTCTACACCGTTAGCGACGCAGTGCGCGGAGAGATACCTACTAAGCTGGCCCACACACCACCAAGGGTAGTTGAGAACATGTTATTATTGTTCATACACTCCACGGCGAGCAGAGCAGAAGGCAACCGAGGACGCTGTCGCTATTTACCCTAAAAGGCGGTAAATCACAGTCGCAGGGCGGAGGGTCAGCAGCCAGATAACGTCTACTCGTTTACACTTACGTTTTACGTTTACACGATTTGTTTGTTTACCACCATCCATTTGTTTATATATATATATATATATATATATATGCCTACGTAGATCGAGAGAGAGAGAATGCCGGGCATCAGCGTCTCGGCCGTTGTAAATCGAACGCCAACGCGCTCATCGCGAAGTAGAACCACGCACTCACGGACGCCGTGTGAACGCTCCTGTCGTGTGCGAAACGAAAACAAAATTACGATGACGTGCTGACGACGTCGAGAGTTTGGCTTCGCCAGCAGCGGCGCTGACGCTACTCACGTGCACGATGCACATTAGCAGGATCGTTCTCGACGGCTTCAAGTCGTACGCAACCAAAACCGAGATTAGTGGCTTTGACGCGTCGTTCAACGCCATCACCGGACTGAATGGCTCGGGAAAGTCGAATATCCTCGACTCGATTTGTTTCGTGCTCGGTAAGAGGAGGTCGAGCATTCAGCCACCGTTTTGGGAGATTGGAGATTTATTGGAGATTTGCCGTTGAAAATAGATGATGCATGTACTTAAAAGTAAATACTTTCTGGGCTGCTGACTCTCAGCCAAGATTCCGTAACGTTCATCATGGGACTGTTTTCCGCATTGCTTTGTGAGACGGACCCCATAAATACAAATGTGCAACGGTGGGGCTCGAACTCGCGCACCTATGTGTAGGCATCAGGCATCATATTCTGTTGGCGATTGAATTCGGCGCCATGAGGTGCGCGCCGGCGCGCGGGATGCCGGGCGGCTGTCAAGCTGATTGAAGCCAGCTGCGCCTCTTGATGGCACTAGCCTTTAGGTTAATGCTTCTGAAGAACTCGTATCTCGCGCCGTCATTCGCCGGTGCGGTCGGGCAATTTCAAAAGATTGTACTTCTTTCCCGTATGTCTCTTTATATCTCTATGTCTCTCTGTCTCTGTGTAGCGCTTTATCAATATTCGTCTCCTGCTTGCTGTGTGTTATTTTGACTGATCGTTAATTCGACGAAGGTGACGTGATAAACGAACGTGGATGGCTAGCAGAAAGAGCAAACAAATCGAATGTTTCCTTCAAGAGTGTCAACACTCAACCAATTGCCATCCGATATTGAAGACAAGCGAAACGTTACAGCATATACAAACTAATGATTTTGTCTCTCATAAAATACTCTCATATATGTTGTTGATTTCATATCTGATGTTTTATGCGTTAATTTTTGTTCTTCATAACTTGTTTATAATGAACAAAAATGAAAAAGAAAAAAATATATGACGAGCTGTGATCAAAGTTTTTTTTTTTTTAAGTTGAAACTTTGCTTCTGAACGCAAAACCCTTTTACGTTGATTACCATGGCCGTTGACTCACATAGCCTGCATTATCAACCTGCAAAATTATAGGGCTAAGGAAATATGTTCTTGCCAAATGTGGTGGTGGAATATATGTATATATATATATATATATGCTACAATCAGTGCTCTGAGTATCAATAATGGTGGAGGTCCCTCCCAGAATTGGTGTACTAGCGTCGGGGTTTGCTAAGTTTACGCGTTTGCTATATATATATTTATATATATATATATATATATATATATATATAGAGAGAGAGAGAGAAGCTGGACAAAACGCAGGTTGTTAAATGAGATCGATCATTATAAAAAGGAGCAGTGTATATCATCGCGGCTCATTGTGCAGCATAAGTACTAACCAGTCGCTTATTGGGCACATACATGTATATATGAAATGAAGTATGTACATATTTCAATTACGACCTACGCAAATACGTATTGCCCAGTAATAAAACACTACATATTGAGCCAACGGCGGTTACTTAAGCAACAATTGTCGATTTTGTCGCGACCGCGCATGCATAGGAATCACGAGTCTATCGCACGTACGTGCCAACAGCCTGCAAGAGCTGATATACAAGAATGGCCAGGCGGGCATCGAGAAAGCGACAGTCTCAATCGTGTTCGACAACAGCAACAAGACGCAAAGTCCGGTCGGCTACGACGCCTGCCCTGAGATAACAATCACTCGACAAATCTACAAGCACCAGGGCAAAAACAGGTGAAGCAGGAAGTTGCGTAAACACTCTATAAGAACAGGTTTCAGGAAATGTGAGTAGTATTAGTAATTTGTATATATATATATAATGTTTTTACCCCACTCCCTAGGCTATAGTGTAGTCTTTCTTCTGATTTCTTGAAGCGTTGTAGTTTGGTGGTAGTTTACATCTTCTTTTCAATCATTCGCCAGTTAGTACCGTATTGATAGTTGATAGTTAAAATCTATGCAAATATATAGATGAACCATTGATCATCTGAAAAGTCGAATACACAGAAGAACGAAGTTGGTGTGTCTTTTTCCAAGTACGGGGTTTCACCTGCGCGGAGGGGAAGTTTCAAAGGTCTAGTTCGTTAAATGCTACGAAGAAATTGGCGTACTTATACAGACAGATATTAAACAAAGCCTAGTCATCGGGTACCGAATCAACTTTACTCTCTTTAGCTTGTTGTTCCATTGTGTTGAAAGGGACAGAGGAGGGGAGAGAGACGGATTACAGTTGTTGTAGATTTGTCATGTATTGAATGCGTTTGTTTCTATTTAATGTTCCTTTGGCGTCTATTTCACCCTTATGTGCCTGTCTCGAAGGAGGTGGAGCTCAACGCAAATTTTTTTTCTGTAGGATTTTTTTTATTTACGTTCTCCTTGTTTATATATGTGCTGCAAAATATAGCCAACTTTAAAATCAGCTGCTATTCAGTGTGGTTTGTAATTCCCAATTGACTGCATTCCCCATTTGAATCCCTATTGTATTCGCAATGGATATAATGCTCGACACCGTTACAGTCGACTTCACAGCCTGTTATGTGCAATCATGTGTGTAACAAGCCCATTTGTGTTTGTTATTGAGTAAATAAAGAAATACCTATTAAAAGGCTGGCCGGATTCGTGATTATTTAATCATGCCTATGCTTAACCACGTTGCAGGAAGCATTTTGTGGCATTGCACACGGCGTTATTTGTATTTCACAAAATCGAAAAACAATTTTCTCAAAGTACTCGTACAAGTCTTCATTGAAAAACCCTAATAGTTCTGAATTAGATTCTGACTTAAAGGCTTTAAAATCCATTAGATGTATAGATTCATTGTCCATTAGATGGTAGTTTAGCATCTGATTTTTCAATTAAACACAAAACCTATTGCCTAAACGCATAGTTCCTCTCGTATTAGGCAGGATTACTATCACCACAACAAACACAAAGGGTAAGGTACAACTAACCTGTCTCACCGTAAATATTGGCGCCGCCTCCCTTGTCATTTTTTCACACTTGATACGAATGCAACTCTTTTTCTACTAATCTTTAGTGTATCACTATTTTTTAATTGACCGCCACCGTTTTTTTTCTTTAGGTAATTCCAATTGTATACATGATGCTACACGTTTTAACCATTGCCTGTATGACCCTATATAGACTTCCCGAAGATAACATTGACATCCGCATACATTGTAACTCCTTGCCCATACTCTCGATCACATACTGACTCTATATTCGTTCAGGCAACTCTCCAAGCATAACCGAAAATAATATGGGACTTCATATGTCACCCCGCGCCACCCAACTGCTTGTTCGGCCATCTTTGCTATTCCCACTTCGCTATTACCAAAGCTTATTTGTCCTAAACAAACAGTATTAAAATGCCTCACCTGAGGGTTTTATTTTTAGCACACAATTTGTCTCCACTACTGAAAGCTGTTCACAGACAAACGAAAGGAAAAAACATTTCCGAAATGAATGCAACGTTAGAGATGTTTGTTCAAAGGCGAATGCTGCGACAATGAAAAAAGAACCGAAATTCGGCTCTTGGCGTATTTTATTCGGTGAGATTAAAGTCGAGTCGAAAAAAACTTACTTGAGTAACTTGCTTGAACTCTATTACATTTGAAATCTTCATTATTTATTCAATTAGAGTGGACGCCTAACGATTATTTATCTATGAACTTATAGTCTGAAGGCTGACACTAATCTATCTGAAATTATCTGGCTTAAATGTGTTTAAGTCATTTCCTTATCCGCAAATGCAAGTCTACTTTATAAAAATATGAATTGCTGCAGGAATTCGCCAATGTTAAGTGTTTGTCAAACACCATACTCTAGTATAACAAGCAAATTATCCAAAATAGTTTACGTCTACTGACAACCAAGTGTTTTCGCGTCGGACTTAGTACATATATAAGTAGGTCAATTTGCATGGAATGTTACGTGCGTCGTTTTAAGAAACAGTTTCTGATTTTGTTGCCAGGTACCTGATCAACGGAACAATGGTACCGGCAAATAAGGTCAATGATCTCCTTGGATCCGTATCTCTAAATGTAAATAATCCACACTTTCTCATCATGCAAGGTGAGAACAGCGTTTGGAGATAAACTTTGCCCTGCCACACTGCATGCCATAACTTGATAAACTTTGATATGCTCTCCAACACTAGCTTGACAGATTATTGCCTGCCCTTACCGAAGCTCTAAGAAGCGTGCGTTATTATTATTATTATTATTATTATTATTATTATTTGAGTATAGATAGAGCGCTCTTCTTTAGACTTGAGTAAGTGCCGAAGCGACTCAGCTGTCGCTTGCTGATTGCGATACGAAACTGTGATTACTCATAAATTCAGCCGAAGATGATATGATAGACCACAACTGAAGTGGCTAGGTATAAATTGAAAGTACGTGAGAGCGTGCAGAGAGAACCAAAGCTGGCTTTAACGCTGCGTTGATGTCTGTCGTCTACTGGCTGTCTATAGGCCGTGTCACGAAGGTACTAAATATGAAGCCACCTGAGATTCTAGCCATGCTCGAGGAGGCGACCGGCACACGAATGTACGAAGACAAAAAGCGCGAAACGCAACGAACAATCGATAGGAAAGACTACAAACTTGCTCGAATAAGTCAGACTCTTCAGGAAGACCTTGAGCCACAAATTACTAAAGTGTGTACCTCTCTCATGAATCACGATATAATTATTATTTTCATTCGTTTGCCTATTGGCATCATTGAGCAGCCTTATTGTGTGCCACTAGTCCAGCTAATTTCAACAAAAAAAAACAGTTTATTATGGACGTACGATAGTAAACCCACAAATGCTAACTAAACGAAAGGTTACAGTTGCTCTGATAGGTTATGCTTGTCTAGTAGTATTGCACAATTAAAATACTCTGACGAAGTTTTTTAAGACGGTTTAAGGTTAAGAAATAGCTTATGAGGATGGGCTGCACTTGATTACCTGAACAAATCCAGTTATGTTGTCTGATCGCTCCCATAAAATTGACTAAGATGATAATAGTACCGGAAACAGAGGAATACTAACATTTTCCTTACTATGAAATTATGATCTAAAGACCGGAATCGCTCAGATGTTAACGCAATTCGAGTACGTAATAATACATCCAGACTTCGTTCTGCGCCCGTATGACAGTTTGTTTAAATTGGCTAAACTGACCAAGCCATTCAAACTTATTGTCGTGCTAATGAAACCATTGTAGTTCTACAACAACTGCACACGCATTGTATCTTAACAGGACGCTGTGTCTTCTTGCTGTGAAGCTTATGTTAATGTTATTAATTACAATTGTCTCTAGTAAACATCTGTAAAATACAGGAACGTTCCTTTTGTTTTCAAAAACCAGTTATATGAGGGGACCAGCTCGCACGAGACGCAGCTAAACATTCATACTTATCAAATTAATTCATCGTCACGATAAAATAGCAACGTTGGAATTCAGCACCTATCAAAGCTTGAGAGCATGTAGCTGGTAGCTGTTTGAGAATTGAGTACAGGACTAACCGCATTTGTTCTGCTTAAAGCTTGCCGAAGAACGACACGCGTTTGCCCGCTATAACACAGTATGTCGTCAGCTGGAGCAGCTACAGAAAGTGTACGTTGCGTGGCAGTTTATGTGTGCCGAGGAAGCTAGTCGTGAGCGCTCAACGGAGCTTGAGTTACTCATGCAAGACATTGAGCAGAATACTGGCATGATTGAAGAGATAAATCTGCTCATTCAGCGGGCCAAGACAGACGTGAAGGAGCTCGAGAGTAAGAAGAATGAACAAAGTCGAGTTAAGCTTCAGGTGAGTTGAACACGTCACGGGTGAAGACGCGGCATTTAGAAAGACAGGTTGGCACTCGCGTAGACATTTTGAAAGAGGTTGTTTTTGACTCTAGACCATCCTCCGCTTCCTGCGGGCTTAAAACTTACAGTGATGCGTATCTTCAATGCACCTAGTGCTGGATATGGTGAGATATCTAGAGTTTCTACAACGGTTCTTGTGGCAACGTGGCCGCTGACTCTCAGCAGCGGCATGGTTAGTTATCTATATATTCTCAATGAGCATTGCTCAAAGAATATTCGATCAAAATCGCGGATCGAATTGACGACATCCCTGTTAGATGACAGCCATGACACTAGCCCCTTAGACCACGCCGCCACCCACTTCTGACACTTACATCCACTTTGCAAATTTTGGAAGCGCTGTAACAGCCGTTTGAAGCTCAATGAGTTTACTGCGTGTTGTTTCGAGGTTGAATTGAACTAAACGTTCGAGACTTTGGTAAAACTATACGTATACGCTAACGCTGGTTTTGCTTTTTGCTTCAGGCTTTGGAGGAAGATCTGAAAAAGTGCGACCTCGATTTGGCCAAGACCGAATCGGATGTTAAACATGTCAAAGAACAAGTTCGCAATGAACAGAAATCGCGCACCGAAGCAGAAAAGAACATTCAGGAGGCTAGGTTTCAGATCGAGCACAAGAAGACCCAAATGGAAAGGATTAACGCCGTTTCCGGGGGCCTCTTCAAGGAGAAGCAACGGGCCGAGAAAAAGTTGGACCTGGCAAAGAAAAACCTCGAGGCTCTTGCTATGGGTACATATTTCTAATGCACTGCTTCATTGCGACTCTCAGTCTCTTCTCTCAACAGATGCACTGCATTCGGCACTCTGCCTGCCGAGTGGTAGGAATAACTTTTCAAGGCAATCCTAAAAGAAAAAGGAGGCCCATCGGACCCTTTCGCGTGGCAGTCGATAAAAAACTGACCACTGCAACGTTATGGGATATTGCGTTAAAGGTGTTACGGTGAATGAGCAGGGAGTTGTAGCTACACTAACAGAGCAACTTCGTCAGGCCGAAGTCGAAGCAGCCGCGTGTGCCGATGAGATGCACCAGGTTGGGATCGCAATTGCCGACATTGAGCCCTCGTTTAACGTGAAATCAAAGCAACTTTCTGAGATGGAAAGTCTTTTCCCGAAAGACCACGTCGAAATTCAGGTGCGAGTGATGAAACCAAGTGTTTTCTTTGACATTTTGTTCTTACTAGATATATATATATATATACATTTTTTTAAGTATCATATTATGTATAAGATAATGCAATATTAGCAATGAATCTACAGACCGATGCAAATGTAGCTCCCGTGTTTGTAAATATCGCGTATATCGCGCATTATTGACATTGTTTTCCTCTGTAACGACCAACCCGCTCTTGATTTGCTGTATACGTAAGTTTGGATGTCTTTTTGGTCACATATATATATATATAGTTCTACAAGTTCTTAAAATGGGCTTTTCAGAATTCCAATTTTTTCGCGCTTTCACCGCTATTGGAAACGGCAACTTTTCGATTGCTAGCAGTCAAAATATTATGGTGATTGGCCGTTGCGATTCCGTTTGATCGCTCTTCCCGTGCAACGTATCGGCGTGATTTTGAAAAATGGAGAAAAAAGAGTTTCGAGTGGTTATCAAGCGTTTTTATTTCAAAAGTTGGAATGCGACCCAAGTGAAAACTGAGTTAGACGAGGTGTACGGTGACTCTGCGCCATATTTTGCCACTGTTTCCAACTGGATTAATGAGTTAAAAAGAGGTCGCAGGAGCACCGAGGATGAACTACGTTCAGGACGCCCAAAAACGGCAACTGATGAGGAAAACGTGGAAAAAGTGCGGAAAATCGTTGCCGCAGATAAGCGAGTGAACATTAGGGAGATAGCGGAGGCCTTGGGGATCAGTTTGGGTAGAGTGCATTTCATCCTGCACGAAAACTTGAAGATGAAAATGCTCAGAGCAAAATGGCTGCCGCATTTGCTCAACCAAGGCCAGAACGACGCGCGTGTTTCCGCTTCACAGCGAAATTTGGCCAACATGTCGAAAAATCCGTCGGATTTTTGGCGCAGATTCGTGACCGTCGATGAAAGCTGGGTCCATCACTACACTCCCGAGACCCAAGAAGCATCTCGTCAATGGTGTGCACCTGGTGAAGGACCTCCGAAGAGGGTGCGGACAACGGCATCGGCCGGAAAGATGATGGCTACGGTTTTTTGGGACCAACGTGGAATAATTCTGGTCGACTAGCTTGAGAGCGGTAAAACGATCACGGGAGAATATTATGCAAGACTGTTGGACTGCCTGAAGCAAGAACTCATCGTGAAACGGCCCTTTTTGCAGAAGAAGGTTGTCCTGTTTCACCAGGACAATGCTCCCGCACACAAGTCGCGGCAAGCAACGGCAAAACTGGCCCAACTGAGGTTCGAACTTATTGAACAACCTTTCTATTCTCCAGACCTGGCCCCCTCTGATTATTTCCTCTTCGGACATTTGAAGAATAGTCTCGGTAGAAAGCGTTTTTCCAGCAATGAAGAGGTTAAGGCTGCTGTCAATGCCTATTTTCAGTCTAAAGACGCGGAATTCTACTCAAGAGGTATAAATGCTCTGAAATCTCGGTGGGAAAAGTGTATTGAGCTTCTCGGGGAGTATATCGAATAATAAAAAATTAAAAACAAGATTTGGAAAATTCTTGGTTTTTATTTTAAGAACTTGTTGAACTACCTGTATATATATATACACCCATATATAAAGGGAGACGATAATGTGCATTGTACGGTGGCTGCCCAATCAATGGCTCCCAAAACCTCGCTCTTAAAAAGCGGCTAAAACGAGTTTCAACAACAAAAACAGCAGCATCTCATATGTTTTCCTGTTATTGTCGGTGAAAGAACCACTATACGGTACCTCTCGTCTTAACGAGTACATTCTAACAAGCATTGTTGCTTATTGGTTGAGTATTTTGAAGAACAGTCACGGAGCTATTATTAATACTACGGTAGCACACACGTACAATTACGTACATAAAATGGCACGAAGCTCGTAGAACGCATACAACTGACACATATCCGCATACCTTGCTGACGGTTTGAATCATGGCTAGCTGCGCACGCCGATATTTCGGATTGTTGACCTGTTGCGCGCGAAATTCATGCGAAATTCTGCAGAATCAAGAGGAAGCCGTAAAACGGCTCCGCGAGCGGCTAACGTCCCTAAGCTTCGACCCGCAGCGTGTAAGGAAATTGGCCGGTGAGAAATGTGAGCTTGACCGTAAAATGCGCCAGCTTCGAGCCGAGCTGGACAACTTTGATGCGCGCAACCAAAATCTCGTGTTCACCGCGTACAGCGACCCGTACCCGGGCTTCGACCGGTTTAAGGTCATAGGAACCGTCGGCCAGCTGTTTCAGCTGAAGGACCCACGATGGGCCCGTGCAGTTGAGACCGCCGCTGGTGGAAGACTGTTTCAGGTGGTCGTTGACACCGACGCGACCGCTAGACACCTGCTGAAGTACGGGCGGCTGCATCGAGTCGTTACGATGGTTCCGCTCAACAGGATTCGCGGTCCGACGGTCGACGCGAACAGGTTGCGGGCAGCTCAGAACTTGGTGGGCGACAAGAACATCTTTCGCGCGCTCGACATGGTGTCGTTTGATCCGCGCCTCGAGGAGACCATGAAGTACGTGTTCGGTCGGACGCTGATCGCGACCTCGTTGGACGTCGCTGAGCGTGTAGCCTACGACCGTTCGGTGAACACCAGAACGGTATCGGCGTGCGGCTCAACGTGTGACCCAAGTGGCATGTTGAGTGGAGGCTCACATGCGCCAGGCCCGGGTGCTCTCGAGAGACTCGAACAACGGCGGGCCAACAGCCGGGAACTCGAACAGCTTAAGGTACGAGCAGATCGATCACTTTAACATTAAGTAGGCACTTATGCAAGTTTGTGCTTGCCCAGAAGGGCATATCCAAACGATGGATTTACAGGGGCCCAGGAATAAAAGTGCATAGTGCAGCACACCTGTTGGTCCGGGTGGTGTGGGACTGTCAAGCCGACTAAAAACCTGGCGGGCTTTAAGCCTGCATGACCGGAATATTTGTGGTATTAATTTAGTGATGCTTTTATGATTTAATCAAAATGATTTGATTAATTCCAAATAGTATTTTATCTAGGCTCTCTAGAAAAAAATGGAGTGGACCCGCACCGCTGCAATCACCACACGAGTGAGCTGATCAGTAGTCATAGATAGTCATGCTTAAATTACGCGGTCGATTATGAGTTAAAACGTCTTATTTGTACATTACATGCATGCATGACTGGAGTCACGAAGCCCGACTTGTTTCGTTTTCGAAAATATGAGAGAATGTACTTTTGACACGCACAACAATATCCTGCACGTGACAAGGGGACGTTTGATGCTTGATTTTGTAAGACTGACTTGTCGATCTAGTTAGTATCAGTATTATTAGCAAATTAGCGGTGTTTTTTTTTAATTTGTTGGCTTAAATTGCACCTAACACATTAAGCATGTGGTTGCTAACTATTGTTTATTATGACCCTTGTTATTTTGTTTGTTAGATAGATTCTTCAGTACCCACGGTTATTGATTGATTGATTTATTGTTCGCTTGCCATGTATACCTAAATATATTATTATTATACCCACTGTTGAATATGAGAACAGATATGAATATGAATATAAATAGTATGGTGTCTATTTAACGCGCAAGAGCGCGTATGCTTACTTGTGTGTCTCCGTCTACGCTGTCGAAATGTTACCTGCATTACTGGACTGACAGGAGCGCTACCGACGAGTTGCCGATGAAATGAGTCAACACGACGCCCAGTCGGAGCTTTATAAAGAGCTGAGTCACGAGCTTGTAGTGCGCCGTGCCGAGTGGGAACAGGGTCGTGCGCGTCTTGCAAATAGTCCACATGCACAGCTGCGGGATGAGGTCGGCACGATGCGGACAAAGCTGGCCACGCATCGCAAAACTCAGACGGAACTAAGCATTCGAAAGTCAAAGATCGACCATAAACTCACCGCACTAAGAGCTCGCATGGATTCCGCAAAGGACGAGTACGCGAAGAACGCGATGAATGAGATCAAAGCTACAGTCGAACGCTGCACTGAGGCGGTAAAGGCAGCTGCTCGAGGATGCCGGAACGAAGAAGTCAGGTTGAGAGAGCTTCAGGGTGATATTGATCTGTTGTCTAAGGAAACTGAAGGTACGGTATCTGCACCGTTGCATATAGAAAATAATCTACGTTGGCAGCACTACACGTAAATAGCAAATGATCGCGAATCTACGTGACGTTGTTCCGGATAGCGTTCATATCCAAACTGGCTCAGCACTGCTTATTTCTAGTTCAGAGTTTAGTTAGCTTTCGGGAGAGAAACACTTTTCGTCGGCTACTATACTCAGTGATACATGTTAGTGCAATATTAGTGTTAACAGCGTACTTGCTTTCCCTTTGCATATTTTGGAGTCAATTTTGCTTGGTTGCTCTGTTTAACTTATCTAGAGGCTCAACAGAGATCAACGGCATGCTGTGAGGCACTCGTCGAATTGTCTGAACAACTGAAAGCTCAAGAGAACGTGAAGGCTACTCGACTGCAAGCAAAAAATGCAGCAGCGCTGAAGCTCAAACAACACCGGGAGTTCATCAACCAGCAAACGACGGAAATCATTCGGCGCTATAGGGTTATTGAACGTAAGCAAAAGGAACTGGACGAAATTAACTTAGCCAACCAGCAGGCGGAGCACGACGTTACAAAGAAACGGAAAGAGATCTCGGACGCAGTCGCCGTTGTACGGGCTATGGCCGACGAACATCCGTGGATTCAGAGGGACCGCCAATACTTCGGCAAAGCTAACGGCGACTTTGACTTCAAACTCAATGAACCGCATGAGGTTGGACGGAAGGTCGAGGAGCTGCTTCGGCTAAAGAAGGAAATGTCGAACACGGTCAATACGCGAGCTCACAGTCAAGCTAATCAGGTACAGATGACATATGTAGTTGTAGGCTTTTACAAACGTGCTTCTTCACTTGGATTCTTATGGTCGTCCCCTGTATAATATCGTATTTTTTTAAAGATTTTAAAGTAAGGCAACTGCCCGTGTTTTTTCATGTCATGGCTAATTTTAATCCACTCCGGCATTTACCTTGTCTAAATTGGAAACCATGCAAACCAATTTAAGAGTGGCCGGTCTGGGTCTCGAACCCAGTCCTCCCGAATGCAAGGCAAAGGCTTTGCCACTAAGCCATCTTGCTCAGTTTGGTTGTATTGTTTAAATTAAAAGGAAAATATTAGAAGAGTATAAGGTGTTATTCTGTGCGAGACACGTGTAGTCGACGGATTTGAAGACACCATGTTCATTTGTGCGGTTAACTGGCAGAAAAGAACCGTATGATTTACTCATAAAAGTTCGAAGTAAATGCCTCGATTATGTCACCAACAAAACAGTGTACCCTCTTTGAGTGTATGCATTGGTTTGGTTAACTGTGGGAATTGTTTACGCCCTCAGATCAGTGTAATTTGCTGCTTCTGTTGTCACAGAGCCCATCGAAGCTTTATGCTTTTTTTGGCAACGGTTGTAGGATTCATGTCAGGTTTTTCTAAGTTTAATTTTTACTCTGATAAATTTAATTTTTACACACCCGTATAAGTTAGTGGGGGTTTTATGAAAAAAAGAATGGGAAGTTTCCGTTGAGTTTTGCCGTGAAGTTTTTTACCTTTGGCTGAAATTTTCCGTTCCTATAAGGAAGGCTTTAATTCTTGAAGGTTTTAATTCGAGTCAGGTCAAGTCGAAAACCATCATTTTATCATTATGGTTCAAAATAAAGCTTCAGAACTTTTCAAAATCTCTACTCGTAGCGTCGGCGCCGCAGGTACCTAATGCACTGTTCAAAATTTTGATTGGCTTCGCTAAAGTTAGTTGCGTTGAATCTGGTTGAACATTGTGCTTTTCGAAGGAGCTGCTTCGAAGAAAAGCATGGTGAGACGTCGAAATTACGACGGGCCACAGTAACGTTAGCATTTTCAGAAACTCGTAAAATTCAAGTACTCCAAATTAGGTCTAAACTACTAACAATTCATTGACTTGTTAAGGAAAGGTAAAGCTTTACGACAAACTGAGGCTACTGGTTTTGGCACTTAAAATTGGTTGATGATCATAAATAAAATGTGTTATTAGAAAGAAAATAATAATTGTTTGGAGACACGTAATAATTTACTATGAGAGCAGAAGCCCATTTTAGCTAGAGTTAATGTAAATACTCCTTGGGCCCCTCTGTCACTATTATATATATATATATATATATATATATATATATATATATATATATATATATATATATATATGCGTTTTTTATAGAAGCTTTGCCCTTTACAGACAACTGGTCTAATGATTTTTTGGCAAACCTTATTCACAGATCGAAACCCAGTACAATAATTTAATCAAGAAACGTGCCCAAGTGATGAAAGACAAGAATATGATCCTGCAGACAATGCAAGAACTAGACAAGAGGAAAGAAGAAACAATAAAGGCGGCATACAAACGGGTCAACAAGGACTTCGGGGATATCTTCAGTAATCTGTTGAACGGTGCAAGTGCAAAACTTCAGCCGCCCAATGGGAAGAGTGTGATTGACGGGCTTGAGGTTAAGGTTAGTTCACAGGGAAGTATCAAACATCTCTCTCTCTCTCTGTTTCGCTCATGTTCCGTATCAACGACAGTAACACACAAAAACAACCCACTCAGATGCTATTATATTGTTTGTGAAAACGAAATTCGGCTTGTCTAACTAGTCAGTAGTTGAACTTAGTCGTTTTGTGCGTCTAACTACAACTAAGTCGTTTTGTGTGTCTAACTACAACTTAGTCGTTCTGATCTGCGTCCCTCGCGGTGGTGGCAGGTGTCGCTCGGCGGGGTTTGGAAGGAGTCTCTAACCGAACTCAGTGGCGGTCAACGGTCGCTCGTAGCATTATCGCTCATCCTGGCGATGCTGTTGTTCAAGCCGGCTCCTATCTATATCCTTGACGAGATTGACGCTGCGCTCGATCTCGCCCACACGCAGAATATCGGCCTCATGATCAGGAACCGCTTTAAGGGGTCGCAGTTTATCGTGGTGTCGCTGAAGGACGGCCTTTTCAGCAATGCCAACGTACTCTTTCGTACAACGTTCGTCGAGGGCAGGAGCCTCGTCGAACGCTTTGCGACCAAGTGCAGCAACAAGAGTTGACAACGCTCCGGCACCTCACGCATAGAGTCTTGTGACGGCCGGCTATGCCCACCCACCGTTTTCTGTTTTCTTCTCCGCTTTCATAAATGGTCCATCACTAATTAGCCACCACCAAGATGTCGGAACGTTGGAAAAGCTGCTCGCTCCAGCAGCCCCGAGAACAGTAAATCGAGTCCAGTCCATCCCGGACTGTGATGGACTCGACCCGACTCGATAAGAGAGGCCTGATCATCAAAGCTACATTAAACTGTCACTAGCTAGTCAGTCAAGTGTTTAACTTATGTCGTTAGTACTGCCTCTACTATTGCACGGCGACGACTGAGAATGAGTGCAAACTAGCAAGTTCACTTACATTATTATCGTCTCCGTGTGTGCATATCATCATTAGTGTACACAAAAGTGTTGTTTTCACACTGTATGAAAACTGGTTGTTCCCACGCCATTTGTTATGAAAATATCCACGATAAGGTATACTAAGTCTCAGATGTAAGATCTGTTCATGCGAAAGCTATGTTTGGCTTCGTGCCACTCTTGAGTACGGAGTAATAGTTCCTCTACTTAATTAGAGGTTATAGTCAAGAAGGCAGAAAGTGTGTGAGAAAGAGAGAGAGATAGCCATTTCTTCTGAACAAGATCACGCGCAGGCATTCCGCGTTAGCTTATTTAGAGAGTCGCTATCTGGCGACTTCTTCTATGTTTTTCTTGTGCGTAAAAAGGGTTCCAATGTTCAATTGCTTGCCACAGAAACGTTGAAGCGTTCAGGCGGTAGTTTATTGCGCCAATTGTTGACGTTTTTAACTAGTTGTTTTTAACAGTCGATAAGCTGATATAAAAAGTTTTTACAAAAAAATAAAAACATTTCGTAAATAAGCTTGCTTTTGTTGATCTAAAATAACTAGATTTAGGTGTATATGTTACATTTGTTATAAAAGTGCATATATGTGTCATTTATAAAAAGCAGTACATAACTTGTTTCTTCATAATATATATATATATATATATATATATATATATGTGTGTGTGTATGCCTTTCATATATCGATGTGTATAGGAATGATTATCGATGAGTTGGGAGGAGTTTATAGTGAGCCTATTAAGGATTGGTCGTTATACGTCGGTATCTATCACAAGCAAAATTAGGCTTAAAGCCAAATGTCAGACGTGCAGTCGCCGCCTGGGTAACGCATTTCGTGGGCTAGAACGGGCCCTTCGGGCTCGTCGCCAAAGTCCACTAGAAACTCTTCGTCGACGGCTAGGCCACCGCCATGCTCGGTATCGACCAAAAGGCGCACAATTACCGAGCCCTTCTCGATCATTTCCGGGTAGAATTGGGCATCCCACTTCGAAAACAGCGAGGTCGTCGCGTACAGACGTTGGCCATCTAGAGATAGCTGAAGCATTTGCGGGCCGCCTGTAAGTTCCTTGCCCTTGATTCGAGGTTGACTGGGCTGCGACTATGCGTGTTGGCAAAACGAAAAGTCACATGTTATTCTCACTGTGTGACATCAACAATGGCACGATAGTGTGACAGCAAAGGCAATTCCGCCTAAGGGAATTCTCAACGTGTAGTATAACGAGTGCAGCTATATATATATATATATATATATATATATATATATATATATATATATATATATATATATATATATATATAAAAGTGATTGTACACAAAAATACTTTTCACAAAATGAGTTTAAAATTTGAATTCGCATTTTTGTTTTGTCTCAGTATAAGGATTTCTCATTAATAAAATATTATAAGAGTAGCTTACCCCATCGAAAAGCGTAACGTCTCCGCGAATGCAGCCACCAAGTTGGCACTGAAAGTAAAGCAGTGCACAAAAAGCGACGAATATTCTCTCGTGTACAGCCAGCTCTTTTCAAGTGTGTTTCGGAGGTACTCGTTCTTTTGTTAGAAGAAATAAGATTGGAAAAGGAAAGGAAAATAGTAAGTGTCCACTGTGTGGTCTTACCTTTCCCACGAGCTTTGGCTTCGAAGGGTCCTCAATATTGTATTGTCGCACCTCTCCGGTCAGCCAACAGCTGTAATTACAATTAATTCAAATTCAACGTGTTTACTATGCAGGACACGTTAAAGCTTAACATTGTATATATATATATATATATATATATATATAGGAGATTTGTAGATAGGATATAGGACTGTCTCTCGAAAAAACTGATCAATTGAAGTGATCCATAACTTATACCCGTAGATTATGTATATACCCGTAGATCGCAAAATTACGTGAATAACAACCACGTATGAGCCCACGATAGCAAACCGAGTCAATTCAAGCAGTTAAACAATCTGGCAGAAACGATTGCACTTTAGTACATGGAAATCTCTCTATGCGAGTATTATGCAAATAATCGATTATTCACGACCTATTCGCCTTTATGGTACCTGAAGTATAGGAAGCGGTCATCAAGTGATAGGAGGATGTCGGTAATCACTGCTGGCATATCAGGTAGACACCAACCCTGCACGCGGACTGGTTCGATGGAGATCACCTTATTGGCAACCCACGAACCTGACGGCTCTTGGCGAAAATGGAACACTGAACTAGAGATGGCGCATCCAACATAACCTGTAATGGTGACCCACCACAGGCTTTCATTTCGCAGCCCCGCAACGTGTATATATATATACTCGATATATGTATGTATATATATATATATATATATATATATTTATTTATGTATATATATATGTATATATATATATATTGGCGGATATAAAGATAAAAGTAGAACCGTGTTTATATACTCGACCATATACACGCTGTAAGTATGATTAAGGTGCTACATAAGCAACATGGCACGTACTGTCCACTTTCATTGTTTTCGTTGTTTAACATTAATAATCTGGTTATACAATGTGTTTATAACTATTTGAATATGAATATAGTCCGTTTTTGAATTTGCCACATGTCATAAACATGATTTGTAAAATTGTTGTCCACACACAATAGTTTACCGAGTTAAAGCTAAAAAGGGTTACAGCCATTTCCAGTAGGGTTGTGTGTTCAATAAATAATAATAATTCATCTGCGATGCGCGCGAATTCAGCGTGCCGCGGGGACCTTCTTCGCAAATAGCAAATTGATCAGATGTGTAAACTCCTTACAGTAATATTCCCTAGGTTAATTTATTATGGGAGGCAAGGCATACGATTTGAATTATATGGCGATGAATTATTATTGTCCTATTGTCGTGGACCATTTGCGATTCCATGGTTTTGAATCTACGCTTGGTCGTGCTCATAGTTCTCAGTTAGAATAAAGCTATAAAGTCCGTTTTACGGAGCAATGCAATTCCTCAGCCAACATTCCGTGAATGGTAAATGTAGGCTGAGGTTCAGTCCGAAAAAGTTTGAATAAAGCTATTGCTGCAATACTAACCGACAGACGGGTTACGGCTCTGACCGGAAAATGCAAGAAAGAAAGCAATTCTCGTTAGTGAGGTGACATAGTTTAATCACTTTAGTACAAACACTTATTGTGAAATATGTTCCCGTTGTAGAAACCTGGTGGACATATTTGGCTGCATGCTTTTCAGCGGAGCGTAAGAGTTATACCGGGAGAGCTTGGCTATGCCACTAGTCTAAGCATTGTCACCACTTACCTTCGGCCTTATCTGGATTGTGAAGAAAACGCGTCTCGAGAGGCATTAGGCCTTCGCTGCCGAGATCAATACTTTGCAAGTGCTTTCCTGTCGACCATTGCCACACGTGAATGTGGTGACCGTATTTTTCCTCTTTACCTGCCTCCACGCTCAGATGTCCGGGATCAAAACCTTTCTCAAAAGCGCTAAAAAATTGATTCGTTAAGGGACACAATTAACGATTAAAATATTAAAATGATTTACTAATCATTTACAATACATTTGCACACTCTGCAGTGCTTGCCTTGTGTATTTAAACTCGGGCAAATAAATCGTATAAAATACCTCTTTGGTTGGAAATATTGTGCTCTGGGACGAAAGCCAAAATACGTGATATCAGGACTGCAGGAATCGCCCCTATTATACAATATAATTCTATAAGGTAAATAAAAGGACACTTTTTGGCTTCCGTCCCGGTGTACAACATTCCCGACCAAAGCGGTCTTTCTTACAATTAATTTGTCCATGTATATATATATATATATTATATATCAAATCTTCTATAAAAACGCCTGTATTTACAGTATAGGTAATATATATTACTTTTACTGTAAACATATGTATGTGCACCAAACTCCTTACTAAAAAAAATTTGACAGGAAGTTTGTATATCACACCTACAACGATAAGCGTGTAAAGGAGCCAAGCAGCACTAACCTGGGCGCGCCCCACTCGGAGCTAATCATTACATCGTGTCGTGGCTGGTACCAGTAGTCATATCTGAGGTAAACAGTTACATGTATGCACATGTTATTCATTCCGTATATATATATATATATATATATATATATATATAGCGTAATCGTTTTTATCACGTGACAACGACGCCTGTAGCGGCGACGGTACCCTCCAGACGTATTGAGCCCTGTCACATATATATATATATATATATATATATTGTCTTCTTTATATTTTATGTATATAGTTATGCTACTATGTCAGTATATATTTTACCCGAAAGGCGGCCTCATATCGCCAAACAGGCCCGCCTGGGTCGCTCCGGGGCCTGGACTCGCTTTTGGCTTGAAGGTTTTTCCATCTAGGAGAACAAAGCCTCCTATGTGTATACATACAAGAAAGCAAACAAACAGACAAATGAATGAGTAGCTGCACATTTTCCTATTCGATCGAAGTGCGAATATGTAGTCATTTTCTCACAGCGATGTATGCTTGTCGCGTAGGGAGGGACACCTTACAAAAATAGCGATTCGAGAGCCAGCGCGCCTACTTCTATGCACCGCCAGTTGCGTGACACTTTATCACGTAGGGCTCTAGTGTACTAAAGTATTTCCAGGCGCACAAAGAATCCTGGACAGTTTTGCGCCCAGCCAGGCGCAGATTCGACGAGTATATCGTGAAGAATCGTAGCATTGGCATGCATAGACCATGGATGGTGAATGACTTGACGCATCGGTGAAGATGCACTGACGATGAACCTTTTGCGCTGCGGTCGCGGGCGCCCATCGTGCTGAGAAGGACGTCGCCGCCCGGTAGACAATGAGGCGTATGCGGGGAACTTGCATCGAGGTCGTGCAGCTCCCAGGGCTCGACGACGCTGAACAGGGTAGGAGCGCGGGCGTCCTGCACGGCAGCCATGGTGACGTGTACATCATAATGGCGGCCACGATGACGCATCAGAGTCAGACGAGGGAATGACATTTGTTAACAATACGGAAGGACAACAACACAATAACGAGTCATTGGTAGAATCGCAGAGAAGGATAAGCACCAGAAGAAGAAGAAGAAATCGGCGGGAAGGTGTGCTGAAGATGTCCTACGATTTCATGTTTTGGACTGCGGGTTTGATCCCAACACGACGCATAATCGGTACTTGCTTATCTTATACCA
The DNA here is from genome assembly GCA_003439945.1 of Dermanyssus gallinae. Taxonomy (NCBI): domain Eukaryota; kingdom Metazoa; phylum Arthropoda; class Arachnida; order Mesostigmata; family Dermanyssidae; genus Dermanyssus; species Dermanyssus gallinae. The sequence continues at coordinate 469,729 of QVRM01004733.1, forward strand.
AGTTAGAAAAATAAATTAAATATTGGATACATGCCATGGGTTTCTTGCATAACCAATTAGAATAGTAAGTCCAGTTGGAAAAAAGAGAAGAAGAAGAAGTCGCCTATGGATTGGCTAGCCTGGTCGGGTTGGCGGCGTTTTTATCACGTGACAACGACACCTGTAGTGGCGGCGGTACCCTCCAGACGTATCGAGCCGTGTCACATATAGGACCGTTCGAACGAAGAGAGATAGGCAGGCAGTTGGTAACAAGTAGAGCATGTTCGAGATCACTCGCCGACCTCTAACAAGTAAAGCACTTTCCAGATCGTTCGCCGACCTCAAGTGAGTAAATAAAGCGAAAAGGCAAAAGGAGTGGAAAGGAATTACGAATGTGGTGTTGCTGTGGTAGTCAGACAGTGCTTTGCAGGTCCGGGAGATCCTCGTAAACGGCTTTACCTTGGACAGGTCGAACGTGTAGACCCGATCGGACAGTAGACACGGGAGGATCAGCTTGTCGCGTCGCTTCGAAGGGTCGCCGAAACATGACGAACACGAGTTCCAGTTCATGTGGTGCAGTTCGTCGCCCGTGTGTGGAACGGGACTTCGGTGAATCACCTGGTTTAGACAGATACTAGTCAGCGTCTTGTAGATTTATTTTCGCCATGAGATGTTTGCTATTAAATTTTGCTATTGCCGTATTGGCACACTGGAACGATTTTTGCAGAATTTTGCGTAAACGGCCAGTGATACTTCCTAATGCGGTGAGAGTATGTAGCCTTCTTGCAGAATCAGATAAAGTATGCTAAAGCATCTGCCAGGGTATGGGCATACCTTGAGGTAATCTTTGGAGTCCGGGTCGATATCCACGACAGCCAGATAATCCGGTCGGTCGTGTTTAGGTACGACACACGGAACGTACAGGAGTTTTTCGCGAGGCCCCTTCATTGCAGCCAGCGGAGACGGATAGCCCGGCCCTTTACCGCAACATTGGCCTTCTACGTGAAAACACGAGGAGAGGAAACGGCAACGTAGCGACATTTAAGTGATAAACGTTATGCTCACACATTTAATTAGCAGCGGCTACATATTAGATTTAGTTACTGGATGAAGCGATTGATGAACGAGACAAGCACGTTTTAAGCCGCGATTTTTTCGCGCCTGGTTAAAGTCAACAGGTTAATGAGATACGGAACACTCCAGTTTCGATGACATGTCAAACTGAACATGAGTTTATTTACATTTTAGCTGTATTAACCCTTAACAGTAGTATGTAAATGATAAGAAATGTCGCTGGGGTTTAGCAGCTTAGCCCTCAGCCCTCAGGAATCTCCCTCCCCTAACTCTACAGTAGAATCAGTTAATTTATTTAGTTTAAGTTTATTTATTTTATACTTTTATACTTTCTGATATGTCAATCTTACCAGATATGCTAGACTCACTGATGTAACATATTTGGCATCTCGGTATAATCTCTATTTACCAATAGCTGGATGACCTAGTATAATAAACACTTCATACTAGCTTTTGATGGCTTTGAGGATCTGTGAACATCTGTACAATTGTAAACTACTCATGCGAATAATAAAACTTATCTATCTATATAACTATTTATAAGAGTAGCAGGTTTACAGGAATAAAATCTGTAAAAAACCTATCTTAACAACTACGAAACCAATTACTACAGATTCTGTTCAAGACCACAAATGTCGTGTCAGAAAAAGAATCCAGCTTGTATTTTTCTAGCAGAACTCGAAAAATGTTGATGCACTTGTTAAAACGAGGAGCTTCTAGTAAGGCCGCAGATATTAATGCGTTGCATACGAAGTCAGTCTATATAGAAAAACATGGAAAATATTAGCCTTTGCCGCCAAAGCTGTAGGTTGACCTAGCTGTAGCATTAACCTCATGTTATAATCGCTAGCGCTATCTGTATACATGGCATCACAAATTTAACGTTTGCCGTTGAACTAATGTTTATTCTTTATCGTAAAACACTTTATCCTTAATCGTATCCTTAGCCGCTTATAATGTTAACAGAGAAACTGTTTCTGCAGAGCATGACCTCCGTAGAGCAGTCCTTGATCATTTTAAACTGGTTACAAAAAAACATTAGATTAAGCAAAATCATTTGTAACTTTAGAAATAGCAGGTAACAGATTACCTTCTTGAGTACAAGAAGCATTGTATCGCATTGCATAAGTTGGCAAAAGCCTGTCAGAAAACCGCTTGCTTTCTGGGTGTATCGGTGGTTTATTCTCTATAATTATATAAGAATAATAGTAGAAGTAATAATAATTGTCACCATCGTAATATTTATATTTATAAAAAACTTAAAAGAAAGTAACCATTGTGTATAGAACGTTGCGTGCGACAACTCTATCAACTCAGAGGAACTAATGCGAGACACACTGCAACTGACGTCTGTCCTTGCGATGACCACTCGCAATGTAAATGAAGAAGTCTTACGACTAAACAAAAAGTCCGATGCAATTAACAGACACAGGAAAAGCAATATGCATATATCTTACTCCGGAATTATATTTATTTTTTCTGCGACATATATATATATATAGGCAGTCAGAAAGTTATCTCGGACTTGTGACGCAGATTCGAAAATATGTCTCATATATGTCACTTCAGTCGATAATGTACATCTCGTCCTGTAACATCCGCCCGACGCTCTTTGCACGAGAGAAGCCCATCATTTCAGAATTATTCATTTTTCTATGTAAAATAGTCGACACGGCTTTGTATGCGCTCTTAACACTTCAATGTACTTTACTTTTAATTTTCTTGCCTTTTAATTTTAAAGTAAGCGAAGCAGACGGTAATCTGGAAGAGCAAAGTCAAGGCTACAAGATTGGTGCTGTAGAACCCCCTATGAGAAATCCAGCAGCTCCGCCGCCACAGATGTATGCGAGCGAGCCTGTCATAATTGGATTTCGACGGAGCACATTTCGACGATGGCTTTCGTTAACACTAACAGTGCCTTTCACTGTTTGGTTTTTTGTTCTGCAGAAGTATACTCGGTAGAGTGCATCGAAACTTATATGGTTTGGCAACATCAGCAACACCCATATCTACAAGGGGTAACGCATCAAACTTGCTTACTCTGTCACACGCCAACTCCTTCCAGTCAAAGCTATCAATGAGAGACATTGGGGCCTCCTACTGAAACAAAGTACCGGCCTCCGTCAGGCAGACAAAGTCTCTGCTCAAATTCAAATGCGATCTCAAACAGTATTGTCTTGAAACTTTGGTATCTGGTTAAAAGTGTTATAAACATACAACAATGTTGCAATATATTGTAAATAGGTGAAAATGGCATATATAAACTATATATTGTTATGTCATAAAAGGGGTTTCGAACAAGCTATGTGCTCAATAGAGCTTGAAATTAATGTGTGCTTACAAGAAATGTCAATAAACAAACAGTTGAAACAGTTAAAAAGTACAAAAAATGCAATTTTTTGTGTACTTACAAAACAGCAACGTGCTAGTGGATTGAGATACGTTCAGTAAGGATTGACTCACTAAAAAAGAAAACCATAACAATAGGTGACGACACTTGTTAATAAAACATACTCGTCTGGACCCTCTAAACAGATTGGATATCGCATGGGATAGCATCAGCATCATGTACAAACTGTGCCTCTAAGCAACATCAGTCCCAGTAAGAAACATAGTGACATAATGTGAATATTTTTTCCCAATTCGCCGCAAACTGTTTTTCAATTCAAATTACCGAGCGAACAATGGATGACTGTATGTAAAACAACTGTTTTACATCCAAAATGACTAGGTGGCGCCGATCACTACCGCCGACCGGTAGCGCCACAGCCGTAAGGTCGCCACACAGTCAGTTATACATGTACTCAATCTAAATATGTCCGTCGTAAAATGTTAATTAATCCGCGGCTCTCATTGCCATACATTTGGTACCAAAGTAATCGTGAAATGTTTTGAAGTATTGGGCGTAAAAGTTAAGAAAATAACTTCATGTTTGCGAATTCTCTTCTAAACGACCGATCTTATATGTTACTCAGAAGAAGCAGAATTGTCTCACGAGCACGACGGTGTGCGAGACAACCAATCCGCTTATACAGTTAGTTTCTGTATAAGAGGACTGGTGTCTCGCAATGGCACATTTTATGTTCTTATGTCAGGCAAAAATACCAGTGTCACAAATTGTAGTAATTCCACTCTCACTCCGAAACAAGTCTTCTCAGAGACCATATGCCATTGAAAAAAAGATTTACTTTAACGAGCTTTACAATGATTATTATTATTATTATCGATCTTTCAATAAACAACCCTGTTAAAAATAACGCATAATCAATTCATATTGCAAGCAATCGTTAAGGACACAGCTTGATGGGAGAAAAAAGGGAACTAGTTGAGCGATTCACGTCGTCACTGGGTTCCCAAGTACAGAAAGCCTTACTGGCAACGCAACGGGAAGATGTGGTTGTAATTGAAGGCTCGTTTCTAGGCTTCGAGTGTTTTTTCGAACCTCTATCGATTATATCGTTTTGTAAATATCTATAAAGATCAGTGAGTAAGAATTCATATAGTTTACAATATGGTTTTGTTTCGTGGTACGTTTAAAAATTGCGTTGCTTCTCCACAAAATGGCACGTAACAGGTACGTTGCCACAAGAGAAGTTAAGTCAAGGGGTCAATACTCGCAAGGCATTGTTAAGTATAAAATCGAAAAAAGGCAGAACGAATTATATGGCATACCGTACGATAGGTCGATTCACCATGTTCAGGATATACACAGTCAACGTCATTGCCACTTCCCAATTGCCTTTATTTATTTGCCTCTTGTTAATCCATCAGTGAATCAGGAAAGTGAAACGGAAACAGCTATTCTTACCTTGCGAATGCAGTGTCATCGTCGGGCGTTCTAGGCAAACGGTCTTCTAGGCAGCCCGCTGGCCTCACGATCAGATCGTCCGGACGAACGCTGGGATGGTGATCTCCTGCCAACAACAACTCTCCATACTGTCAATTGTGTCTCAGCTGGCCTAGCTCGCGCAGCTGATCGCCGGCTGACGTGATTCTCATAGCAAACATTTATTGAATTGAACGTAAAAGCTTAAACATAGGACATCCCAGAATCTCGATTTTTGCAAACCTTCCCCTAACCAGCATCGGATGTTACAAAAACTAGTAATCGCACTTTCTCTCTTAACAAGAGATTTCCTTCCATTCCACTGGAACACGCTATTTTGAACAAACTCCACCCAATCCTTAAAAGGAGTGTATATCGCACACATTTATATATATATGCGGCGTGGTCTAGGAGACTAGTACGCTAGTCACAGGAATGTCGCCGGTCCGATCCCCGTTGTTGATCGAATCCTATTTGAGCGATGCTCATTGAGAACAGAGGATACACAATACCGCGGAGGGTCAGCGGCCATGCTGCTACACACACTATTAGGGAAACCTTAGATATTTCAACATATCACCGTCAATGCATTGAAGATATGTCTCATGATTCCAAGCCCAGAATCGTAGGCCCGGTAGGGGACGGAGGATGGTCTAGAATGAAAAACAACCTCCTTGAAACATGTATATATATATATATATATATATATATATATATATATATATATATATATATATATATGTATATATATATTTATATATATATATACATATATATGTATATATATATATATATATATATATATATATATATATATATATTTATTAACCGTCCGGCCCTTAGGGTACGATCCTTCTAGGAATTTTCAATTTCCAAAAAGTTACTAAATTGAAAAATTCATATGTAGATACTGTATAAATAACACAAAAACATATACATGCGTATGGATATGAGTACATGTTCATATCGAGCGGCAGGCCTTCTTTGCGTGTGTAATAAAGAGCACACTACTACAGTACTATGCAGAACGTGCAGCTCCCATTGCTGCTGTCACCGTCGAAGTCTTCGCTGAGCAAGTCACCCTATGTACGCACATGTAGTTTCCTCTCAATATGGGCAGCTGGAGAAACACACAGAGGAAGGGGAAAACGAGAGAAAGAGAGAGCGCGCAACAACATCAGCATGCTGCCCTCTGATAGTCGCGATTTTAAGTTGCAAGGTTCGTCAGCAGACCCCTTTTGCTAGGTGTGTAGAGAAAACGAGAGATCATACGTGTATGAAATATAGCGAGGGTGCGAGTTCTATATATAGCGAGAAAGAGAGATATGACAGACAGAGAGGTAGAGAGAGGGGGAACGTGTGTGCGAATGAGTACGCAAGTCTACTTACCAATAGGCGCGCACAAAGCACCAGCATCCAGCAACAGATGATTAGCGAATGAACAGACAGATCGCTCGAGAGGCAAATCTACACCACCACAGGGCGGCAAGTCAAATCTCTACCAAAATCTATCAGTAGCGATGTAGCGAAATGAACAGGCAACAGGTAACAACCGATGGTGGCTGGCTGGCTGGCTGCCTGCGTGACGCGTCGACGTCACGTCGTCCGTCGGTGTATTAAACTAACGGAACACTTTTATACACGCTGCCGCAGCGGCTGTATAGACGGCACGTATATACCGGACGACGTATAGACGGCCAATAAATCGGCATCGGTTAGTGCGTTGTCTTGATTGTTTGTTTGTTTTGTAGCTGCGCGTTTTCTCTGTTGTCTTTTCTTGTCGACCATACCACATCAACCATGCCACACGCTCCAACAGTCTCCAGACAAACTAGGCAACAGCAAAACTCGTCTGCGCACCTCCTCGGCGGCCAGCTCACTCTCGGCTTTGGCCGCCGGGCCTCGGCCATGGCTGTCATCGACCATTCGGCTGGCCGGCTGTTTCGGCGCGGCTGTCCAGCAACAACCCTCACAGCATTTCTTTCTCCCCATACGACATCCATCTCTCATCGTTTCCATCTCCAGGGCGACGGTCAGAGCGGCGCCAACAATCACTCTGATGATTCTAATGACGGCTATGATGGCTATTCTAATGATGGTGATGATGATTACTGTGATAAAGGTACAGTCAACTATGACCATGCTGACCAACGACGACGACGACGACGACGACAACGACAATGTTGTTGTGCCTCTGATGGTGCAGCCGCTGACGGCATCATGACGGCGATGGACGATGATTATACCACCACCGGCTGGTCTCCCGCGGTTCCTCTTCTCTGCGGTCGTCTGGTACCGTAATCGTATCTGTCTGTGTGAGGTTGTGTGGTGGCTGTGAGGGAGTCTCTCTTCCTCCCTCCCTCACTCGCTTCGCATCTCGCTTCTCCGTCGCTTGCTTTATCGGCGGCATCGTCGCATTCGTCGGTCGCATTGGTCGGCCGTAATTCGGTCGAGTTTGGCCGATAACTAACCGCCTGGCATGAGAACAGCTATACCGTCACTGCTGGGCAGTCAAGCAACTAAGCATGCAGGTAGAAAGTATCGAGAAACCGGACTCAGCGGTCAGCTCGGACTCAGACGTACGGAGCGAGATATATATATATATATATATATATATATATATATAGGGGTGGAGAGAGAGAGTAAAAAGAGAGAGATCCATATATACAACTGCACCCTCTCTCTATTAACAACGTGTCACAAAATTGTTGTCACGGTAATTACTATTAGGTGTTGCAACTGTGACTGTACGCTGTACCATTTGCTTGTTGGTATTTGCGTACGTCTTCTACACGCTATTTGGCTGCTCTATGCGTACTTGGACACAATTCGGCGTTAGGTAACGTGTCGTAACAATTGTAACATAAGGGGAGTGAGTGTTCGTATTGTCTGAGTTTTTTTTAGTGGGGCATCCGTATTTTTGTTTCTTTGGTCATGATTAGAAGACGTGTGGATAAACGCAAGAGCTTGAGTATTAAAAAAGACCCCGCAATACCCTAAAAACAAAGTAATGACTTTGCTAATTGCTGCGACTGAACAATCCAATTCGTTTCTATTCGATCGACTATTCTAGTTCTTCCTTAGCCTAGCTTGAAACATTCTGTCCATCAGGAAGCATTGCACGACTCTCTGCGAATCATAATCTTTTCAGAGTGCATTCACTTCATGATCAATCACGGTCTCGTTAACATGGCGCAGTCGACAGTGAGCGGATGATGAAGAAAACCGTGCAAATGTATTTTCAGAGTGAAGCATTTCGTATAAGTATTTTATAGAAATGTTTCGTGACGGCTTCGAGACAACAAGCATCAAGTGACAAGTGAACGCTAATCTTAAGAGTCCAAGAAGACAAATCACGGCCCGATGCCACGCGCGCCAAGCAGGGAGGGAGATGAGGCCGAAAACTGGACAATCTATATCGGCTATGCTCTGATGGACGATGTCTACAACGAAATTCCACGAAAAAAATCGCGTTGTTTACGTCAGCTATCGCAGATCATCACAGGCCACTCGTAAACAGCCTAAGTGTTGACGAAATCACTGCGGACGTAGTTGATGCCACCAGCGAAGCGACCTGTGCGTCACTGGCCGCGCTGAGAGCCGCTCTTGCCGAACGATTCACGTGTCACGGAAACGTGTGATATTGCAACGATATTTGTTTGAATAAACCTGTCAAAGAGAAGCAGAATCGGAGAAATGAAAGAGTTGTGAACGAAGCGGAAGAGAACGCACGAGCCAGCATGTCAAGCAGTGCGGACACACGTACAGGAAACAACGATGCTGCGCGATAACCTAATTCTAGGAGTCACCCGACTAGAAAGGAATGGTCATTACTCCGCGAACAGACTCACAGAAATCTAACAATCGACGCCATGTTGACAACACAGAAAACGTAGGAGGATCGATCGCAAAATCGCTACAAGTGAAGTAGAACGAGACCGACATCGTGGCGAACGACGCAAATAAATTGATGCAAAGAAGCCTGAATAGAGAGAGGTCTGTGTCACCGATGTAACTAACAATCGTTTCCGTATCTGCGCCGCGAATGGGTAGGTGAATGGACGCCGAGGCGACACAAGGCTGGGGCAGAGGGCGCGGATGTGGTCTACAATTTCGGAGGCTTACACAGCAGCAATGGACGTATACATCCGAGTCGGATTTGCCAATTTTCTGCACATAGGTCTACAACTGCCATGTGTCTCCGGTGATCGCCTGCATCGCGTGGCGCGAGGGCGAGCCGATGCGTCGGCCATTGCACCACTTGTTGAGATTCTTCACTAAGTAGCGGGTCGATGGGTGCGCGGGTGGTCCTGCTCGATAGCTGGGTCTACTTCAGACCATAACTGCATTGATGTCTCGTTGGCGCGTTCGTAGTGCAGATCGTCAGGCTGAGGATGTTGCGTTGGCCTGCGAGAAGATTTCAGGAAATTATCTTGGCAACAACAACAACAACAACAACAACAACAACAACAACAACAACAACAACAACAACAACAACAACAACAACAACAACAACAACAACAACAACAACAACAACAACAACAACAAGCAGTGCTTCCGTTCTGACACCTCGAAAAATATGAAAAAATAAAAGCTACCAATCGGTAGACCGACCCGGGCAGTTGCCGATTACGCAAAGTTTGGAGCGTCATGCTCACCCAGACGGGCGCTGCATGAAGGACTATGGATTCGGCGGCAGGGCATATGGGAGAAGAACACGCCATTCGTAATCCGCGCCGCCAGAGCGAGGCAGAGTTCTGCGCAGTGCCATGGAGATGGCGTAAACTTTTTAGCGATAGTCCCATGTGAGCTTTTCCTGTGAGGCCCGAGTCTAAGGTGACGATGTTGTACTTTGCGATCTTGATGATGTTTAGGGGGTTATAATCTCTGTTTTCTTGGGTGCCACTCTAGGGCCGTTTTGCTTCATCCATCCAGGGACACCTGGTCCATGTCATCATTAGCGACGCTCTCCAGCGTGGGTCTTTTGCGGCACGTTTTGAGGGCAAAGTCATCGGCATGGGCCAGAGTATCGTCGCTAGGGAGCAGGCCATTGAGGCTAATACGTCATCATATGCCAAGTTTTGTTACCAGATGTCGGATTTTTTTTTACGTTTTTCCGTAAGGTTTTTGCCCGTGTACGGTTTTTCATGTCATGGCTGATGTTTAATCCACTCCGGCATTAACCCTGTCTAAATTGGAAACCATGCAAACCAATTTAAGAGTGGCCGGTCTGGGTCTCGAAGCCAGGCCGCCCGAATGCAAGGCAAAGGCTTTGCCACTAAGTCATCTTGCTCGGTCGAAAATTTAGACGGAACGATGTGGTGAAAACTAGGTAGGGCGGTCGGTGGCTCAGCTGCGAAGTAATTTATGAATAATTCTTAAATTTAAAATTATATTATCTAATAACTTTACGAATACACCACACAACCTAAATGGTGCAGGCATAAGACACCTATCGTTTAGCGTAGGCTATACTGAGAACAACAATATATTTTGCGTATCTTGCGATAATTTCCAACCCGTTATGCCAGTTGGTCAAATAAAACTGCTAAATGTTCCTTTGTAAATGAGCGCAAAATGAGGTGCACTCAGGGGATGTAGGAACTGCGCGAGCTTATGGCCGACGACGTACCACTGGGTTTTAAACAGGTCAATCTAGGAAGATAAACACGTTCACTTAGCAATTTCTGCCGGCTATGTCAACGTAAGAAAATTATATTAGAATAAATAGAAAATAGGATCTCGTACGGAGGTACTTGTTCTTCCGCTTAAAAGTCGGTTATAGGGAATTAACCAACTGGAGGCGCCAAACCGCCATTCTAGAACACCAGCACCTCGGCCTCTAAGGATAGCTTCAGTGCGGATGCGCTGCACTGAAGCGTCGCAGATTCACAACGTACTTGTCAAGCCCGGTGGCGTGGTGCATTCGCAAAACGCCGCAATCGTAATTATGGGTCCGTCTTACGAAGCAATGTAAAAGCGATTCCATGGACGTCAAATGTTGGCTGAGAGTCAGCCTGAAATACAAATGTTCACAGCTTACATCTTCCTCGCATTGATATTGAGAATTGAGCTCCCTAAGAAGGTCGCTGTGCTCGTCTATAGTTGCATGGGTGAACTATAGACAGAGGGATTTTAGGAATACAAACAGATCGTCTGCAGTCAACTGATGATTAGCACGGGAAGCAAGAAGGCCAGGTCCTTCCTGGCAAGAAAGCTATCGCACGACATATAACGCGGCAACGCCGCCGCTGTCCTCGGGACAATGCCTATCGCGTCTCAGCTGGGAATGCCATATTGCCGATGTATACACGTGAACGAGGAGGGATACAGATGCCTTTGACGCCAATATGTTTAAACTAAACTATACATCTAAGTTTTGGGGCCGGCAAGATGAAGCTACCAAGGGAATTAAATTACAAATGTTAACGTTTATTTATGAGCATACATTTTTTCGAAGTCTCGAAGGGGCCTACTAAAAGTCATTCTCTTAAATCGACTCTCACACGGGCGCGTGGCACACTTCCCGCAGATTGTGAAAAGCCAAGACACGCAACCGTTCAATTTGACACGTAACTTTTGGAACATAAAATCGTCTACGGGTGCTGCGTCGTGTGAATAAGAAGGATGGCCTAAAAGAGCCACATGTTTTTCTACGATAACTGCCGAAGGACTTCTCATATCTATCTGTTGCTTGTTATTCGATATTTATTCAACAGCACGGTGATTGAAACAGTCGATCGAACAGATCAATTATTCCCCATTGTACGTTTAGAAAATATTGCGATGATTTATTTATCATTTACAATACGTTTGCACACTCGGCAGTGCTCGCCTGACCTACCTATATTGTAAACTAAATCGCGCAGTAGCTGGATAGCGCAACACTGGACAGTGGACCAGCCTATGTCGTGGCGTTGGACATACGTCAAATTGAGACACTTTAATAACAAAAAGGCACCCTGTCCCAAAATGCAGGTACTGATAAAATGATATCTGTCGGCGGATGAGAGGCTCAAGAGGAAAGAATCATTGGTGTTCATTTTGAAAACATTTCCAAAATAAACATGTATGGAGCGGCACTACGCGAGAGATTTGTACACGCGCGTAGCCGTAGACTTAATTCCATGTAGGACGTTAATGTTCATACAACGCAACTTTTACCACAATGAATTAATCGATACATGTCAGCAGCCTTCCTTTCGAGTCATCATATTAGCAAAAATGAGAATGTTATCCAGCAGCACAGGTTTCTGTAATCTAGCTTTCCGACAGCTTTCTTAGATCATTGCCACAGTAATCGAAATACATATTACAGCGTAGCATAGTTACTCGACGCTATCCGAGAGATTTTTCCTGCTGTTGAACAAAGAGGTCATAAACCTGTATTGGTTGACGGAGAAATTCTCAAACCCGAATTATTTTTTAAATTTCTTGAAAAACCTGAAAACGTATCTCAAGGCGAAGCATTCATAGGCAGCACTGTGCCTTTGGAGACACAGTTTACTTCGCAGTGTAGAATAGTTCTGCCGGCTGAATTGCAACGGCATAACATGGGAGAGGGCAAGCTTATCCATAAGGAAAAGTGGCCATAGACTACAAAACAGAAGACCCAGCGCTAGTCTGCTATCCAGCGTCTCAAAACTAGTTCTGTTCTCTCGGTCGGAATCACTGGCGAATGATAACATATAAAAAAGAATCCGTAAAATAAGGAAGAATCAACTATATATATATATATATATATATATATATATATATATATATATATATATTATATATATATATATATATATATATATATATATATATATATTATATATATATATATATATATATATATATATATATATATATTTAATGTTTATTCACCATAAATTGGTAGTGTATTACAAAAGTTCACATATCACTTTGTAGGCTAATAATATCGTTAACACGTGCTTGTAGTGACGGTGTTTCGATAAACGAGCAAGTGAATATGTGGCGTCGTCCGATATATATATATATATATATATATATATTAAGTCAGCAAAAAGTACACTTAACATATTTTAGTCGAATCGTTGCTGCTCGGTACCCTTTCAGTAGAGGGTAGCTGTACTCTACCACTGTACGCATGACTCTAACATACGTTCGAACCTGGTATTCTCACAACGGTAATTTTAAACACTGATAATTAATAATGTTAAATACAACAATTACAACAGCAATAATAATAATGCTACTAACAACAATATCTGCCAGTTCACAAAAACAACGTTTAATTCCTTAAATATGTAGGCCGATGATTTAATATGTTTTTTTTTTTTTTTTTAAGAATGAGTTAACGGAAACACTTTATCTTACGAGCACTGCAGCATCAGCAGAAGCAAAAGCCCGCTTCTCGTACGAATTCGCGCCTCACTGGGCGGGATTCATTCATTCATTCATTCATCCATTCATCCGCCATCAGATTGGTGAACCGCCCGATCGGTCTGACAGCCGGCCGGGCAGCAGAAATCATCATCGTGCGCATCGTTGCGGCGTTTTTGACGGAGCACGTTTCACGCCGAGGTTCCAATAATCGAACAATAAAATCTGCAGCTAAATACAACTAGTAGCATCATCATCATCATCGGCATCATCTACCGTGTTCAGTGTGATTCGTGGTGAGTTGTTTGTGGTGGTGCTGCTGTTGCTGTTGTTGTTGTTGCTACTGCCGATGTCCATCTTGTTCTCTAGGCCGTTCACAGTGACCGGGATCTAGCGGCGGTGTCTACGAGTGGTAATGAGTCGTCTCTCTTTGTTTCCTCGCTGTGGTTACCTGCTGCTAGGCCAAACAACGGTTAGCTTGGCATTTTTGGTTTGAATGTGCCTGCTTGCTCTAGCGGCGGCCCGGCCCGGCACGGCGTGTAGATTGATCTCTCGATCGTTAGTAGTATGTTTGGTGGTGTTTTCAGGTGCTCAGTGTGCTGCTATTTCGATGATTATTATTATTATTATCTATTATTATTATCATTATTATTATTATAAGTAGAGGTGTCTGAGTAGCGTCTAAGTGGCTGCTCAGCAAGCAGCAGTTGTTCGCAAGTTCGCAAATAATTGCAGTGGTAACACGTTGGCTCTCAGGCACTCTCGTTTTCTCTCTCTTACACGCTCTCTCTCTCTGTGTTGTCTTGATTTTACTTCAGCTCGTCAGATCCTGTCAGCATTTATCAACATTGACCCGCCGGTTTACCTACACGGTAATCAACAGCCAGCCAGCCTGTTTGCTATTGGACGCCGGGAGACTCGAGTTCTAGAGGGGTGTTGTTGCGTGCCGTTGTGCTGTATGTTCACTGCATTACTGCCTTAGTCTCTCTGTCTCTCTCTCTCTCTCTCTCGAGTGTCTACCGGCTACCGGCGACGTGAGAAGCAAACATGCCAAAGATCACCACCGTTCGGATCCATCCGACAGCGTTATTCACGATCGTCGACTCGTACGAGCATCGAAACGAGAACCAGCAGCGGGTGATTGGCAGCCTGCTCGGCACGTTCGACTTCGCCAAGGGCGCCGTCGAGATCACCAGCTGCTTTCATGTGAACCACAGCGAAAGCGGGCATGAGGTGCGTATCGGCCACCGGGGGGTTACCAGCGGATCGGGCGGGTACGGGGTGGCATCGCGTATGGTTGCCGCGCAAAAATGTCGGCGGTCGGTGAGACAGAGGAATAGGGCTGGTGGTCGTCATAGTAGTCGTCGCAGAAGACAAATGCTGAATGTTGGTAGAAGAAATGCTGCATGTTAGTAGGCAATCGCTGAATGTTAGTAGACAATCGCTGAATGTTAGTAGACAATTGCTGAATGTTGGTAGACAAATGCCGGATCTCTGCCGTTACGCAGATAGGGTTGAGGTTGTCGTGTTCAATACGACATTGCTCGAAATCAACAGCGGCTGCGGTCAATTGGCCGAGTTTAAGGCGCCTAGCCCGCGGTTCACGACTCATAGTTCACGCCCTAAGGCTCACGCCCCGCGTCGGACCGCACACCGCCACCACCTTGAGACGCGATGGCAGCCCGCCCCCAGATCAATAGACTTTCGTTTAACGGGTTAACAGATCTAGAAAAGCTAGAACGACTTTGCAGCGAGTAGAAAACGTCCACATATGCGTGCAGACAGACATCTTTTACAACAAAGTCGTTTCGCTTGCAACAGCTCGGTCTGAACTGAGTACATGTAGAGAATGTTAAGGCTGCATTTTTGTGCTTGTTTTGTCTAACCGGAATGAAATTCGGAAAATTCGAACGAAAATATTTGCGTAAGTCTATCGAACCATGGCCACGAACTATGAACTTGTAGAGCGCTCAGTACCAGCACTTCACTATACTGGGACTGTTATATGTTATATACAAGACAAATATATGTTACTACTACTAGTACACTAAGTGGTCATTGGGATCGCTGTATATATATATATATATATATATATATATCTTTTCGGAGTGGTAACTAAGCGCTGTCACTTAATATATGCTAGTGGTGGCGTAGGGAAAACCCGCCACAAAAAAAGCTCAATTTTCCTGCTAGGTTCACCTGTTCTTCCTTCCTTTTTGTCTGCATGAACTGAATAAGCACTTGATATCATTTAATTATTACTGATATGGCGATATATTTTACACATTTTTCTATTTATATTATTCAGTTTCTATGCAATTTATTTTTTAAATATATTTATTCATACCGAACTCTGAGCAGAACTTGAATGCCAGCCTGTCCGAATGTAGTAAACATCGCCCCTCCCCGTTTACCATACATGTAGCGCCTGCATATCCGATGGAAAAAATATGAATATTATAAGATGATGAGGGCATCTTATAATATTCATTATATTCCTGATAACACGATGAAACGATGAACTATGCCGAATTGGGCAAATTCAAAGCTCAAGTTCTACTGTTGGTCCAACCTTACAAGCACCTTAGATACACTCTAGAGTTGAAAGGCGCTAATGTAGTTTGTGCACATGCGCCCGTATGTTACGTATATGTAACTGCGTTTTGTTATGAGCATTACAAGCTAGTTGATGCTTTGGCGTCAAAGAAAAGCACCTACAACATCCACAGCTTTTCTCTTGTGAGAATACCCGCTCTGGGGAGCTGAAAAAGGGTTACTAATTATCTACGTGAACTAATAGAATTACTGCTCGTGATTGCTCTTTTATTACGCTCGTTCATCACCTAGCTGAAATCGTTACAAAGGCGCCTTCTCTAGTTCTAAATGGCTACCCGAACAACTCGTAGCGTTTTTGGCCTTTTACTATTCGTTAAGCGAGGAACGCACACGCCACTCACGCACGACACGTGAAAAGCTTTTAGATGGCTTTATATAGAATACGACCCAACTGCGCCGCGTTCCCGTGAATGGCCTTAGCAGAAGAATTACAGATTCTACAGACTTTTTCCTAGATAGATATGTTTTACTTTCCTTAGAAACGAAGTGTGCAATTTTATCCCCGAGGTGTTCTCCCCACGATTTTCGACGACAGGTTAGCCATACGTTTGACAGAACTTTTGAAAATGCTATTCGAGATATCATAGAAAAATTGACGTGTGCCAGAGTTGTATTTTTAGGTAAAGCATGATTACGCCGATTGAAAAAGCAACTGGTCGTATGTCGCAGAGCCTGTTTCTCAGTACTCGATGGTGGCGGCATTTCATTCTCGAAAATACAACCGGTGTTTCGTTCCGTTAACGCAATAATTGCCTTGATTCGGCATAACGTGAATTCGTGTTCAACTGGTCCCAGCTGCTTGCACCTGGGACCTCAAGATTGTATTTTAACTGATGAAATCCCTTCTCGTTGTGTATACTCTGACAAAAGCGTTTTTAAAGGGACTTGTGGGGCGTTCTTTAAATGCGACCGATGCACACATTGCTCGTCTTACTGACGTTTGATGGGTTATAACATTAGTGCTTTAGCTTAGGTTCAGCGGGCCATTGACACAACATTGGCCATTACTTTTTGTTAGCCAATCAAATCGGCACACAGAGTATATAACTTGTTGTCTGACACATGGCCAAATGGATCCATTGAAACGGTCCACTATTACTGCTGCTATAGAAATTATGCCAACCTATCTGCTAAGTTTGCAGCCCAGTCTATATATATATATATATATATATATATGGAAAATATATATATAAATTTATAACAACATTTTACTGACTAATTTAGAGCTACGCGTTGTGTGTTGCATTAGCTTGAGCTTATAAAGCAACTGAAAAGGAAGTAGTAGGTGGCTTCGAAGCATTAGAATCTATATTTAAGTTTGTCCTGTGTGCGGCGCGATTGAGAGTTTGAACTGCTTGAGCGATGTTCTGGTCTGACCACAAGACATGTAACGCTTATGGGAGAAAATGATGTATCTCGGAAAAGAGTTTACGCTAAGAAATGCTTTTCAGACAGATGGTTTTATCTCTATAAATAAGCGTAGTTAGTCTTACGGAATAATTAAGTCATGATCACTGTACATGTTATCAATAGAGACGAACTTAAAAAAAAATATATATATATATCTTTGTTATGTACTTGCACCCATACTGATGATGTATGCGTTTGTGTGTGTGTGCCTGCGTGCGTTAGGTGGGTCTCGACCTGGAGTATGCCAAGACGACGACGGAGCTCCACCGGCGGGTCAACCCGACCGAGCAGGTGGTCGGCTGGTTTGCGACAGGCGCCGAGATTCCGGACACGTCGGTGCTGATCCACCAGTACTACTGCACGCTGACCAAGCACACCCCAGTGCATCTGACTGTCGACACGTCGATGGAATCGAACGATGCCCGTATGGCGATCAAGGCTTACGTCGGCGTCAATTTCGGCGTGCCCAAACAAACTGTCGGTGAGTGCGGCTGGCCAGGTGGCGGAAAACCAAATTGCTCTCGAAACGCGCCTTATCACGCTGGTATGTAGTTGTGAGTGTGTAGGATTGTCGGTTTCCTGAGGCAGCAAAAGTTCGATGGGAATGCGTCCTAGTACGCCAAGTGACCCAAACAGGCTAAGACGGAGCAGGAGGAGACAGCGGTAACGCGTACCAATTATACTGACTACGTAAACGTGTATTGATTATTGTGTGTATTTCGCAATGAGTTTGCATTTAAAAATGGCACATAATTATGATAACAATCGTCATTGCGTGCGTAAATTATAACTTCTCGAAGACTTACTTAGACTTACGATGACGACTACGATGATACGACGTAGTAGCTAACTGCGTTTCGATGTTTCCTGCTGATACGGTGATACTCAGTGTTCAACGAATGGAATGCAAACCAATTACTAATTAGCATAATCCTGCTTGATTGATTTATTACGCTGACGAATGAGTGATCTGTAATGAATTTAGGCCTGAGTAACTGAGTCCGTTGTTTTGCAATACTCGATTGTCGTATCCTACACAGGCACGATGTTCCCACCGTGCAAGGTGGAAATTATCGGCTACCAGGAGGAAATGGTGTCATTGAACGCGTGTCAGCGAACTCGTGCACTTACGGATCTTACTCAACAGCAAGTTGGCCTGCCGTCAGACCTCGAAACGGTCATCGAGGCCTGCGTCGATATGCGCCAAATGCTCGGAGTTGTCATTGAGTGAGTAACCGCTGTGATCAATCACCTTCATTCGTGCTTCACGGATTTTGAAAGTGGTTCTCTGGCTCTATTGTTTATCCATTGTATTGCGCTCATACTCTTGCAGCGGCGCTAGTGTTTGCTTTGTTCAGGCTTAGACATTCGCTTCTTAATGATGGCACTCTTGCGGTCACCTAGGCGACTATGAATACATCTAATCCGGTTGCTTTTTTTTGAAAATTCTGCTGTGAGTACTTGGCACCATTTTTCGTTCGCTGTCAAATAATCAAATGGATTAGGAAAATGGATATCGTCTCATTTCCGTTCTCGTAGGTACACTTATCAACAGAGAGAAAGCGGCTCATGTTCTTGATTTTGGTGACACCCTGTGTTGTTGCTCCCTCACTGCTCGGCTGTATAGGTACGTGGACGCCATTCTGGCCGGTCGTATACCGGCGGATAACGCCGTTGGCCGCCGACTCATGGATATGGTCCACTCGATCCCGAAGATGGACAACGAGCGCTTCCAGGAGGTGCTCAACGGAGACATGAAGGACTTGCTGATGGTGGCCTACCTCACGATGATCACGAAGACTCAACTCTGCATCAACGAGAAGCTCTGCCTCATGTGAACTGTGGCGCCACCGCATTGACACAGACAAGCTTTTTGTAGGATTCGTGTATATCATCATCTTCATCATTTGCGAGCAATTGCGAAATGGATGCGGCAGCGATGCGCTGCTGGAAGCTGATCCGGTGGGAATGCTGGATGCGCGAACGGCGGAAAGCGGCAGAATATCTATATAGAAATGAACAACGTAGTGTCCATTATCGTGGACGACGAACAACAAGAATTAACAGTAATAACAACAACAACACCAACAACAACAACAAAAACGTTAACTACCCTGCTACAATAAAACCGTGGAACGTTTATTTCGACCTAATTACAGTGTTATATATCGTATCTAGCTTAAGACGTATGACACCAGAGCCGCAAACAGTCATCGGCACACCGTTTTGCTTTTTATATAGATTACTTAAATCAGTGTCAAACTGTGCCTGCCTCTAGTAAAATCGTCACATTTTTTTGTACTAGGGCACCTAGAGTGATGAGTTTGGACTCGTTTGCTGACAAATGGCAGTGCGGCAGACAGTATGATATGGAGACTTGTTAGAAGCTCGCTCAACTGCGCTCCATACAAAGAAAGTTGGATGATTTAAATCTGTACTGTTTGGTGCCCAACATTGTTTTGGTCAGAGCATGTCCAGATTGTTGTCTAACCAGTTTTGTACCAAATGAATCATATGAGCGCGCGCGCTTCACAACAGTCATCAGAACTTTTTGGTAGACCTCCACTGTGATCGTTTCACCTATTTCAAAAAAGTGTGGAGGCTTAGCGCCCCCCTCACTAGTCACCACACTTAACACCTGCACCCCAGACAGAAGCTTGGTCGTTCCTGTCACAGGCACCTCCTCAGGACAGTGGCCGACCACCGGTTATTTCTCGCGTTTAATTTAGCGCCAACCGTAAAAAGATTAACCCGAGAAGAACGGACGACGCTCGCCACCCTTATTTCTGAGCAAACACAAGAGCAACTCAGAGCTTTGGCCTCTAGGCAACCACACCGTTTTACACCGTACAGGGTGACCCAGAAATACGTGAACAGCGATATATAAACTTGTAGAGTTCGTTGAAATCGTTCGGCCAGTTGCGACATGGTCGTTTAAAACAGAATTCGCGAAAAAATATGCTATTTTATAAGGTTTCACACCAAATACCTCAAATTTTGCATTACTCTACGACAATTCACAGCGCTCAAGTTCATGGCGGCATTTTGGTACCAGATCTATGCGAGTTGTGGTTGCGGACTAATTAAGATTTTTCGGCGGGCATCTCGAGATTAAGTGCATGCATAAATGACTGTGTGGCGAAGTTCACTACCGCCGACGTGTCGCGCGACAGCCGCAGCGTCGCGACACAGAGAACACGGTGAAATAATTGAGCTGCCAACGCCATTATCATTACGCTTAAATCCTGATCTCTCCAGACGTTGCAGCTGAGGATTATTCATTTATGCTGCAGCTGTCTGCAGCCGCTTTAAGCCTCTCCTAAACGCGTTTCCGAAAAGAATTCCGGACGGCGAGACGGTAAGCCTTAAGTATAAGAAACTTTTAACGAATTGCTCATGTTGCTTTTCTGGGATGGCATTTTCTTCTGTCTGTAAAACGTTCCAGTCTTTTTGCTATACTCTCGAAAATATTTTGTACAAGCAGCTGTTTATCCTTATCCTTCTCCATGGTTCTGACTTAATCACAGGTACTTTACCTTTCGGGATCACTAGCATGGTTATTGCGCTCCAAGCTTCCGGAATATTCCCGCCTTGACACATTTGTTAAGTAGTGCTTGCCGGCATAAAGTGTGCTTAAAAAAGTACTCTTGTGATGACCTTCCTCAAATCTTTTGTCGAAACTTCCTTTGCGAGCCGACATCTTTCCTTCTTTGGTGATTGATCCGCGGGTCCAATTACATTTGGAAAATTGTTAGATGTGATGTCTACTCTGAACAAGTTAAAGCCACCCTCAGTTTTGACAAGCGTGTTTTTGAAGCCGAGACACGGCGTCTACTGGTCGCGGGCATTGATAACCGGTGTCTATGGCTGGAAAAAAAAAAAAATTAAGTGGCCTAGGTTCTAGTCGCAGATGGTTCGTCCGAGTTTATCTAGGCAGATTACTGAATTTCCTTTTCCACCTATTTGCCGACGAGTAGGTGGAAAAGCACGCCAGGAACCTACGATTCAGTTCAAGCGCTAAACGACCAACTCCAGCTCTCGCTCCCACTAGAACAGCATGGCACGAATACTACATTTACAACGTACAAAGTTGGCGCTGTTCTACAGATGATTCCTAGGGCTTTGTTGAACAAAAACGGTTTGACTTTTGGCACCACTAGACCGCGTCTCCTCTCGCCGGTTCGGAGACTTGTGGTCTGTGCCGAATGAAAAAACCAGTTTAACATTTCGAGGGCGGGCAGTTTGTAAGACGGCCACTTGTAACCATTGCATATTACTCGAAAAACATACAAATGCGACATACTAACGATTCTATGTTCCAGTCGAGTAGTGGGCACCGAGCTTGACCACTTGAGGCCTAAAGGATGATGCGCTCTGGATAAATGGTCTGGCTCTACTCTAGACCGCTATGCCAAGGACCAGAATTGATTTTATAAACGCCTGATACGCGTTTAGCTCAACAGGCTGCGGGACGCAAACTTCAACAGTCGAGAAAGACAAACCTTTCGAACAAAGACCATGTGAGAAGTCCACTGGTAGCCTCTCTTTATATACTGAAGCCGCAATCAATTTCTCTTAAAATAGCGCCGGAACTCTTCAATCTAAGAATTGCCCCGTAGCATGCAAGTTATCCAGTCACATCTTAGTCGGTAGCAGTTGGACCCTCTGCACAGGAATAAACCGGCGTTCCTGAAACGAGCGCTGGGTCTTTACTCCTTATACATCGCCAGGTTCATCTTTTGGAAGGTATAACCTTAACCATCGATGATTTGAGACGTCAGTTTTTCCTTCCGGAAACAGAGGTCAAGTATTTTCATCGCAACTGGCAGAATAAGATGGCAGAAGTTCATCCGGAGTTCTTCGCGTCTGGAGCAATGAAAACTTAAAAGGATTTCAACCCTTGGAAGGATTTCAGTCGTAGCAACGGGCATGCGGGATTCCTCTATGTTATGTCTGAGACTTATGTGCATCATAAACCCGGTAACATTTGCGTGCACTATGCTCACGGCTAGCTTCACTAAACAGCTACCACACTCGTGTTTTCTGTACATACATTCTTATTGAAAGTGGATTCCTAACAACGCTGCAGTAAAAACCGATTCGAGGCTCTCATAGTTGAGTATAACTAATATAACTTGTGCATTATGCATTTCCGAGACCTTCCAAAAAAATAATTTTAACGATTTAGACCCAATGCGTGTATGCAAGACGATGATCGCACATGCTATAATGATACCAGAGCACAAATTGTCTGTATTTGCAAAGTCTACTGGGGTGACACGCGTCTCTTACGGCGTAAGCTGTTTCTGTTTACCATATATATATATGTATATGTATGTATATATATATATATATATACATATATATACATATATAATGGGGGCGGGGGTTGGATGTATATATATATATATATATATATATATATATATATATACATATATATACATATATAATGGGGGCGGGGGTTGGATGGTAATGCACCATCTCTTTTTATTGAGACATCTGTGCTCCCAGTTTTTTTTTTTTTATCATGGTTCATTTTTTAATCCACTACGGCATTCACCTTGTTTAAATTGGGAACCATGAAAACCAATTTGGGAGTGACCGGTCTAGGTCTCGAACCCAGACCTCCCGAATGCAAGGCAAAGTATTTCAAGTGCCAATCAAATGCGTTATATATTTCCCATATACGATCATGATTTCAAAGCGGGTGGACTGCAATAGAAACTGCTTAGGAGGTAAATAGCACAAGCATAGGAACAGGCGCTCATAACTAAACACCCTTAATTCCATCGTGTTGGCGAATGCAGCTGCCCTCAGATGAAACATGTAGTATCGTTGATGCGAATGTGTGGGCAATGAATATGCAGCAGGTATAAATGTAATCACGAACCTTCTAGGAACACATGTACAAATTATTAGATTTTATTAACACACTTTTATAAATATCAGAAGCACCTGGGTGATAACGAATGTAAATGTTTGAATGATACATCATCTTTAGAGTAGTGGTCAAACGATCTGCGTACGACAGTCTAATGAAGTTCGCATGGGAAACGCTTCGTTGTTGTAGCCGTCATCGTCAAATCTGCCGCTCAGCGAAGAACTTGCGCGGTGGTGGCCACTCAGCTAATCTCATTGAGGGCGCGCAACGCCTCGGCACAGTTTCGAATGAGCAACGCGAGCTGGCTGCACCGTTGAACGTCGCCCGACTGCAGTTGCAGCTCACGGCCGGCCCAGAGAATCTTCGATTGAATAACTGCCGCCACGTCCGACAAACTACGGAAAGTGTCGATCGAGAGCAAGAGAAATACACATATATTTAAGACATACTACCGTTACGTTAAAATAACACGGGGGTTGCTTGTATCGTATCGCTACGTATATACGTTACATTCTGAAAACATCCTGAGACATCCTATAATGTTTCTCTGGTTTACGAGGTTAAAATATAAGGTCACAGCTGAATGCAAAAATGCATGCGCTCAATTCTGCCATTTAGAAAACTGAGACATGTCAGTCTAATAATCCAACATTACAAGTACGTGAAACCTTCGTGTATCTTTGATGCAGCAAAATACAAATCGTGCAAATGCTAAGTGAATGACAGGATCAACAATAATAACAACAACAGTTGTCGGGTAACAGTGACCGTTGAGGCAGTAGTAAAGGGTCTATCTAGGCATTACATTTGGCAGAGCTCTTTCTTATCGAGGGCCTCTTGATCGCTTTGTTCATTTGGCCTTGACAAAGGCTCCCTAGTTCTATGTGGTAGAATAGATTTTCTGTCCGTCGTTCCCGTCGAGAAAGCTTCCGGCGCTAAAGTGGGTCGACCCTCAGCCGTTTCAGGCGGCTCAGATCGACTAGAAGTTGCTCTCCGATCTTCGCCCGGTGAAGTTTCAGCTGTAAGCCAGTAGAGAGAAGAGCAAACGTTTCACTCACTTCGCCCAATTACTTCCTTAATTATTCATAAGGCCAGTGATACATCCAGTGATCACTGTTCGCTCGCGATCCCATAAATTCAGTCGCATCCAACAATCAACTTCGCACGTTGAGTCGCCTTGAAAACGATATAATTTATGTACTGTTGTAGGTTGGCCGAAGCGGTCACACCTAAGACTTTAATTAATTTTGCTAGTTCCAATGCTCAGCTCAATTTGGCGGACTCCATTGCTATTGACTGCAGTAGTTGACAAACATCTCCGCAATGATGATAACTCGCGGTCGCCTGTTCCCACCCGGCATATAATACTAGATTCCCAGTAGCCTACAGCTGCATACCGCATTTTTTTTTAATTGAAGCAAACATGTCAACGTAGGTTCCCGAAACCTCCCAAATGAAAAACGTTAGGCTAGTTCAGTTTGTTTAATGAAGACGGCTCGTTTGAGAAGTTGGTGTCGGTAGAGGAACAGACGATAGGGATCAATGTCAAGATAAACCAACCGCTTTGTTGTGCAGACGCTTGAAGAGGAGACAAAGTTTCTGGCGGAGTAGTTAATGCAGTGACTGCTGTTGTTGGTACGACTTCGGCCGCTGACGAAGTCGTTGTCGTCGGTGTTTCATGCTCCTGGCAGAGTCGTCTCGCGGCCTGCTGATTCATTACGGGATCGTCCTTGGCCGTTTCCGGGACGTCCACTTCCTGACACGCGACACAGTAACGTGCACCCTGCGAAAGCCAGCCGCAATACGTCCGAACGGCGACAATGCACGACGGACGCATTCATTCATATTGTGAGAACGGATCTCAAAATCATTATTTTTCTGCTCCATGTTGCGTTCTTAATTATTACACTTATTAACAAAACTCGGCATGCGAGACTTTGTGTGCCCCGCGCTTCTAAAAGCAGTTCTATGGAGAAACGTTTTATCCAGCTTTGTCAACTTCTCCTTTTGTCTTTGTTGAAACCCGGATGCCATAGATAGCACGCGTAATTGTTGAGTCGTCCTAAAAACGATATCATTTATGTGTTTGGTGCATGTTAGGTTGGCCGAAGTGCCTAGTCAGACCTAAGTCCTTAATCAACTTAACTAGTTTCAATGCTCAGCACATTTTGGCAAACTTCAATGCTATTAACGATAGTACTTGACACATATTTCATCGCAATGATGATAATGCACGGTCGCCTAATTCCATTCAGCAGGCCTCCAACCCTTGCCAGCGTTTGACTCCGATGTGACATATAATGGGAAAATACGGAGGACTTGTTTGCCCTCGCCTCGTGTGACGTTCAATATATGTAATTTATTGAGAACAAGAATTCTTTACACACCTGTCGACTTTGCAGCAAAATTGTGTCGCAGATGTTGCACGTGTCACCTGCAATCAATCAAAGAGCAACGCACGATTAGCTTATTCATTTGCAATTGTCTAATTGTGATATCAAACTAACATGATCAGGGGAGGCAACTTCGGCGCGCTCTCGACGCTTATCTGGTCCATGTCGCGTTCTTAATTATTACACTTCAGGCAACAAAGTTAAGTTCGTCACACATGAAAGTAAGATCATCATCAAACCCAATCATTCAGTTTTTCCCCTAAAGTAATGAATTCAAACTAAAATGTCACTGATGTGTAACCTGTAGGCAAACTATTTAGAGGCGTGATGCGAAAGGTCGGCTGTTGATTCAAAATAAGTAACTAGCGTCAAATCCTATAAACGAGTGTTGTAAAGCACAAAATGTGCCGTTTGTAAGAATAAATACATGCTTCAAAACTGCTTAACTGTCTATTAGCCTATATCTAGACACTTTCAGCACTTTTCAGTTAATCCAAACCATCTTACAAGAAAATCCCGAAACGTCATCATTCTTAAAGAACATACGACTTAAAGACAAGCAATATTTTCATCTGGAGTTCATCGTAGTACGCCGGCTTTCTATTTACAGGTTTTTGCAAATTCTCATTTTCAGAACTATTCAGCTGACATGCGTGAACAAGCAGGAATCCCTATCCACGAGCCTATTGACTTTTGCTCTCTTTCTCTCTCCATATATATATATATACGTACATAATTGATTCAGTGTTGCGATCTGAACCTTTAAGAAATCTATTTTTGCTGTGTATGTTTTCCTGTGGCTTATAGTAAATAGGCCTGCACTGTTCTGGAAACAATTTTGACACGTTTGCTTTCAAATCAAATTTGTCTCTGTCTCTCCTATATATATATATATATATATATATATATATATATATATATCGCATTTAAAGAATAATTACTTAAGCACTTTCGCAACATTGCAATAGTCGCGCACTGCTTACCGAGCATCTTGTATCCGCGAAGGAGGTATCCTCCCATAATAGAGCTGATTTTGTCGTTTCGCTCGCGCCGCGCTTCGATGACTTTCATCTCGGCCTCGGTTGGAGGGTGCCAGTCGTCCATGATAAATCGGGAGGAGGTTTCGACTGCGTTGTGGTCGGTGTCTCGCATTCGGTGTCTCGAACCCGGTACTCTCAGTTAATCGTTCACTCACTCACTCACGTGCTGTTCACACAGCGACCTCTCCGACTTCAACTACGACTCCAAGCGCTAAACAAATCGCTTTCAACAATTGGTCTATAGCCGAGATCGATCGTACGATCGTACAACCAAATCGAAGTATAGTCACCGCTCTCCGTCGGAACGTCAGCCACAATGCAGCGTGCCGAGTTTGTTCAGAGTCGTAGAAGAAGTAATGTTTGGCGCGGGTGGCACCACTCTCCTTTTGTAGACCGATGAACGCGTCGGCTGTCGACGCGCTGCGACGTCTTCATGGCGTCGTCTGCTCGTATTTGCATTCCGTTTATTCCGTTCCTTTTCTGTCTGCTATTCTATGTACGCATATATATATATATATATATATATATATATATGTATATATATATATATATATATATATATATATATATATATATATATATGTATATATATATATATATATATATACCTCGCAGATTCGGATCCATCACTATCTCTATGAGTGGTGTATGGGACTCCGAATCTGCGAGGACGCTCTTGGGGCTCGGCGTCACGAAGAGGAATCTTATGGATCTCACCGTTTTAACTTTGCAAGGAACCTTGAGGATATACCGCTCGCACCGGGTCCATAAGAGCGAGGGCTACCATCAAGCAAGGACACGGACAACTGACTCCTAACTTCACGTGACACCTTTTTACCACCATTTTTATTAAGGCGAGCACTGCCGAGTGTGCAAACGTATTGTAAATGATTAATAAATCATCACAATATTTTCTATATATATATATACGAAAAATAAAAATTTTCACATATATATATATATATATATACAAAGAGAAGGAGAGGCAGGGCAAAAGCTGGCTGCTCGATCTGACTGTGACAGCTGTTATAAGGGTGAGCTGTAAGGGCTGGCTATGAGGGCTCTCCTCGCAGCCTCTCATTGGCGTTTGCTGCTTGCCTTGAAAACTATAATAGCGCGGTGCGCGAAGAGTCTGCATTGCATGGCAGATAATGCTAGATGTCAACGTTGAACGCCGAAACGTTTAAAGGTGTACTGATGATCTGACTGAGCGCGAGCATGGCACCCTTATTTTTCGTCTCTTTACGTAAGACGACGTTATGCAGGCTAGCTATGGAAGTTAAAAAACGTTACTTTTTTTTAGCTCCCATAACTAGCCAGCATACGCGCGTAATCTGCTCTAAGGTGCGTTCCTGCACAACCCACAATCCGGATCGACAAAATTGTCGTATAAAAGCCGAAGAAAATCTTTCTAACGTAGCGATGTTTTTATGTCCCTGCGCATCGGTATCTGCGGGTTACTTGTGGATCATAATGCATCGAGCTGTTTGTCATTGGGGCTCTAATCGAAATTCCAACGAAAGAACGCAATTGGGCTTGACACGAGGCATGCGTTGAAAAAAGCGTAATATTAGCTTCATGTGTCAATGTCAATAGTCACGTTTGGTGAATAAAGATAGCTTTTACTGATTTACGAGATTTTCGTATTGACCACAAACATTTAGCATGGGGGGTCTTGACCACAAACATTTAGCATCTACCCATTAAGCATTGCATGAACCATTCGTTGATTTGTTATGCAATTTTAGGATCACAGAAATATTGTATTGCAATATTCCATTTAATTTACGTCACAAGCTCGGCCGACGCTTCGGCAACCTTTCGCTGCCAGTCTTGCAAAAGATGCTGAAATGGTTCGGTAACCAGTGACCTCTGTTCAATTCTGATTGTTTCCACTACCGGTCCGCAACCGGCGAGCAACTATATAAAGCGAATTCTCGGAAAGGATGACAGACAACCCACTTCATAAATGTGGCAAACAAATTTTCCAGCTGAGTTAAGTTTGCGGCCGAGAGAGGTTTCCACATGCATTTCCAAATACATGAGGGAAATTAATTTGAACGTATTATGACTGATATGCTCTGTCTAGGGCGTGCCAATACAATGGACTTTAAGGCCCAAGTATGAGAAGAAGTTCACAGGCTCCAAGTTTGGATCTCCGCAGATCATCTTGTTTGTGGCTTCCAATCGACCCCACGGCGAAACTTCATGGTTTTTGTTTTCCGTGAATTTATTTGGCGGCCCTGCGAAGATAAGTCTCCACCGGTTCTAGAGTCTCTTTGTAAAATCCCCATATTTTCTCTATGTTTTAACGTCGTACGAACTCCACATGTTCATTTCCTGGAAGTATTCAACAAAAAACTGGAAACATTTGTCGAAGGCCTTTATGCAATCGATGAAAACTGCGTACAGAGGGATCATGGGTCTTGCCAACGTCCGCCCAACTTACGATTGGAGTACATGGATTGCATTCTGCGTGTCTCGGCCCTTCCTAAACCCGAGCCGCTTCGCGGTAGGGCGTTTGCGTCAGTAACTTTGTCTGACTCATCGGAGAGGGCACAACTCGAATCGGATTTCGCTCTCGGTTTTTCTCAAGCTGCGGGCCGTGCATGTGGCATGTCGATTTGCCAGTTGGCATGGCCTAGCCAGCAAGCAGGTGTGTGCACGGTAGACGAGACGGCCGCTCAGGTGTACCACTGCAGTGGTTCTACAGCTCACACGGTGCACGCCTGTGTGATACTCTGACTCCGCCGCACCTGGCCCAGCACTCGACGGCACTTCAAGACGCAAGCGCAGCAAGAAGAAGTCTACAAAGTTTCCGCCAACAAGGAGCGGGTAACTGGAAGGTAGTGGGGGAAGGCATAAGTAAGTAATAACTAGTTTTCTAATAGATGTCAAACAGCTCACGATCTCATCGGAACCTATTCTTTTACAACGTAGCGCGTAGGGCTGTGTCTCTTTACAAAGCCGAACATCGTCCTCGCCCGGTGTACGTCGAATCTAGACAACACAATTTATGCCCTTGTCTGGTGAACTGGCTGCGAAACTACCCTCGCAATCACGGGCTAAATTTTTAGGTCCAGTCCAGACTGGCCCAGAAGCATTTGTTGTTTTTTGCCCAATGAAACCGAGCCGGAGTCAGTTGTTGTTTTTGCCCAATAATGTCCAGACAGAGTTCGTTAGATTCTGCGTGTGTCGTCGCCTCGATACGTGTGCATCCCCTTCGGAGTGGGGACTTGAATCCATCGATCGTGGCCTGGGGGTGGGGGAAGTGCACAAATAAGAGAGGTCGGCGCCCTTAGATTGTCTAGCCGAGATGACACTATCCCCAGCGGTGGTTCCTGGATCTCATTTTATAAACTTTTTGAGCTGACCCTCAGCCAAGATCTAACGTTCACGGGACTGCTTTTCGCATTGCTTTATAGACGGACCCCCATAAATAAAATGTGCAACGGTGGGGCTCGAACCCGCCCATTTATGTGTCTCCTCCGGTCGCGAGGCGCAGGCTAATGCCCCACACCACCGGGCTCGACTGGGTGATCTCATCCTGGCGGATGATGCCTTGCACTCCGCCACGTTTGTGGCAGGGGAGCTATGAACTATTTTACAAACGGTTTGTCGGATGGCAGGCAGTTCTCCTCGGGGGTCCTCTGGTCATTGTCTGCCTAAGCCAGTAGTAAGGTTTCCACTGTTGACGAAGCCCAGAGGAACTGCGTCAGGGCCAACAGGCCCCTGACACGAGCCAGGTCATGCATTGCAAAATGACGCCGGCTAGGAGACAACGATTCCTCCCTAACTCTAGCCCAGCGCCGTGCAAACGAATTGCGGTATACGTGCAGGAAATGCCGACCATCACTGAAGACTGGTATCGCTCGAGCGAAGGTGGCAGCGTGGCGGGAAGTCGTTACGGCAGTAATGCCGAAGATAGTTACCTGAGACGGCGGCGGCCACCGCTTTCGGATCTTACTTTAACAGGAGATTGGCCGTGCAAACGGGGATCCCGTTTGCATCTGGGGAGTTGCCGTGCTTGATGACAAGGCCACGATTGAAGGGAAAAGGGCTGCCGCATCCTACCCTTGATTGGGGGTGCTAAACATAATACTTAGAGCTTCTGAAGTATAGGTGCATCGTTCTTGTCTCTCCTTTTCACAGAATTCAGGCTACTAGTCACTACTTAGAGTTAGCTTTACGGTATTGTGGTTCCTTTGACGCAAATGTTCAGGCAGAAGTGCAATATATATATATATATATATATATATATACTTATTTTAAGGTTTGGTAGAACTCAGCATGGAAATGATTTTTCACAATAAAAGGAGGAGGCGGAAACGGCTTGTTTAGGAGTGAGGATGAAATTTATAATAGGACTTATTCTGCCTTTTTCTCCTACATAGTTGTGCAAAATGTCCGTTTACGGGAAAACCATGAAGATAACGGCGTGTTCGGCGGAAAATTCCGCATAATCTAAATGACACCCGACGCAAGCTAACGAAAGGCGAATAATGGGATTAAGGAAAGTCAGAAGAAGTCGAATGTTGTTATGGCTCACGTTGAAACTTTTACGCACAAAACCGTAAACTTTTGCCATTACGACCAAACATTTATACCCAAAGGACTATACTCAGGCAATACCAAATTTAATGACCATCATTTTCGTACCAACGTGATAGTGCTGCTCTACGTAGTTGCCGCCAGATCGAAAAAGAAGGCATGTATACTTGCTAGCATTTTGGCCTGCTTCAGCAAGGACATATCAGAACGGCAAAATTTTACGGCTCGAAACGTGAAAGCTTCAACGTAAAACGAAACAACTATGGCTGTCGAAAAAACTAAGTTACTTGGTAACATGGCTTTAGTACAAAAATGATGGGCATTAGATTTGCTATTCCCTAAGAATAGTCTTTAAGCCTGTAGTGTCCACCACCCCCCTGACCGGGCGGCGACCGTTACGAGTTCGCCATTCTCTCGCTCAAACAACACACGTCCTCTGCCTGGCTCGCACCAACGACTACTAACTCATTTATTCTCATGCCTACTTATATACTCACAGATTGCCCGCGCATTTAGTGACTTCCCGCGTATTCGCCAGTAGGGTGGCGGCATCTTCTAATTGGCGCTATGTATTTAGCTTGCTTCGGCATTGCCGCTAACCGACGCTGTCTATGCCCGCGCTGCTTAACGGACACTGCTATCCTACAAAGCCTTTTCGGTCGTTTTAGCAAAATTTTACGGCAACGAGTGTGCGATGTATTAGCAATTGATACATTTAAGCCTTAACATTGCGCTCTTTCGTACAGACAATAATTCATTCATTTATTAATCACCTTTGTTAGGTATATACGAGGTGTGTTCAAAAAGTATCGCGACTTTTGTGTTTTTTTCAAAAATTATTCATTTATTCATGAATATCTATTTTGTCCCCTTCAAAGTAATCCCCATGAGATATTATACACTTGTGCCAACGGTTTTTCCAATCTTCGAAGCACTTCAAAAAAACATTTTTTTTTATCTTGTTCAGCTCCTCCTTCGATGCCGTCTTTATCTCGTCAAGCGTAGCGTAACGTCGTCCTTTCATGGGCCTCTTCAGTTTAGGGAACAAGAAAAAGTCACAGGGGGCCAGATCTGGGGAATACGGTGGCTGCGGCATCATTAGTGTGTTGTTTTTGGCCAAAAACTCGCGCACAAGCAACGATGTGTGAGCAGGGGCGTTATCGTGGTGCAAAAGCCAATTTTTGTTCTTCCACAAATCCGGGCGTTTCTGGCGGATTGCTTCGCGCAAATTGCGCATAACTTGCAGATAATATTCCTTATTGACCGTTCTACCCTGTGGCAAGAACTCATGATGCACCACGCCCCTGCAATCGAAGAAAACTGTCAGCAAAGCTTTCACATTCGACCGAACTTGGCGCGCTTTTTTCGGTCTTGGTTCGTGCGGCAGCTTCCATTGAGATGATTGAGCTTTGGTTTCCACGTCATAACCATAAACCCACGATTCGTCACCAGTTATGACCCTCTGGAGCAAATTTGGGTCGTCGCGGACAGAGTCCAACATCTCATTAGCAATGTTCATGCGATGCTGTTTTTGGTCGCAATTGAGCAATTTTGGTACGAATTTCGCGGCGACCCGTCTCATGCCCAAATCATTGATAAAAATCGAATGGCACGAGCCAATCGATATGTTTAGGTCCTCAGCAACTTCTCTAACGGTGATTCGACGATTGGCCAATACCATTTTCTCCACTTCATTAATTTTTTCGTCTGTTGTTGAAGTGCTCGGGCGTCCGGCACGCTCTTCGTCGTTCACATCTTCTCGGCCTTCTGAGAACATGTTGTACCACCGATAAACGTTGCTTCGGTCCAAGGTAGCTTCTCCGTATGCCACAGTCAACATTCGGAATGCATCCGCGCACTTAATTTCGTTTTTCACACAAAATTTGATACAGGTTCTTTGATCCATTTTTTTGAATAGGTAAAAATCGAAGACGATCCAAAACACGTGCAAGCAAAGCAGCTGTCAACAATTAAGTGAACATTCAAAATGGCCGAGCTTGTCGGCATAAGTGAGAGACATGAGTACCAACATAACGCCACAAAAAATCGAAATTCGAATATACGTAACCCGCGAAAATTCAAAAGTCGCGATACTTTTTGAACACACCTCGTAGTCAAATATTATATATAAAAACACGGTCACTGAGCCAGCCTGGCCAGTGATTCAACTCTGGGGCACTCCCCGGCATGATATCTCCCACAAGCTCTCCCACACCTGTTACAGATGCATTCTTCTGGCGGCTCATGGTACCCTTGAGTTTTATAGAGAACATGGTGGAAGCCGTGCACTGCATAGCGTACTACTACACTGCGGTTAGTGCGATGCCGTGCCTTCCACGCATTGTTTGTCATTGCACCCGTACTAAAGAAATCGGGGTACACGTCTGACATTCTCTCCTCCCACTGACAGATAAAATATCTGTAGGCCTGTGTTTCCGGCAACCGGAACTGGCGTTGCAGGTCCTCTATGAAGAGCGGGGTACCGGCGAGTAAATAGACCAGACGATTGCGGCACGACGTGTGGAGGCCGAGCACTCGCTTGAGAAAGGCGGGTTTCACTCGATCAAGCCTCGCAAGCTGGGCCACGCTCAAGTTCTCCCAGATAAGCTGTGTGCCGTAGGATGCCGTGGGCGCGATTTTAAGGTTGAAAAGTCTTAGCGCCGTGTTGAGGGAGACAAGCGTGGGTTTCTTATCCTACATCCGCCACGTACTGCTTGAGCTTCGCCAGGCTCTGCTGCACCTAGAATCGGCTTGTTCCATATATCGCGAGATCGTCTGCGTATAGCAGAATGTCTGGGCGGACGGGCTCTCGAGTACCCACGATGCGTCGCGCAAGATCGTTGAGCAGGATGGAGAACAGCAGCGGACTTAAATTGTCCCTTGCGCGACTCCCGTCGTTTGCACAAAGGGGTACAACTCAGCCACCCCATCCTGTATGGTGATCGGGTTTTCCTGCAGGATTGCCCCTATGGGCTGGAGGATGTTGGCAGGCACGCCCGCTTCAGCCAGCTTGTAGATAATATTGTCTCTGGGAGCTCCATCAAAGGCCGAGCGGAAATCCACAAAGACGGCGTACAGAAATTGCTTGGTGTGCTTGGACTGCACCACTCCCTGAACCCTGGCCAGCAGAATCTCACACGCAGTCAGTATGGACCTGCCTGCGCGGAAGCCGTGCTGCTCTTTCGGGATGGCGCCGAGAGCCTCGAGGAAGTGAGACAGGCGGGCGGTGAGGATGGCAGAGAGCAGCTTGTAGCAGCAGCTCTTTTTGGCAATCCCACGCCACGAGCTGGGCTCTCTGGGGTTGCCCTTTCCCTTCGGGATGACTGCTAGATGAGCACTCTGCCAGTCGCTGGGGAGGCGACCTTCGCGCAGACTAGCGTTGAAAAGAGCGGTCCAGCAAGGAGCGAGTACCATGGCCTCCTTGAGGTGCTTATTACGGACTTGGTCGGGACCGGTGATACAGACAATAATGTAATGTATATTGTTTTTCTCTAATGGCAAGACAATTGTATAAAGATAACGTTAAAAAACGCCACAACTTACCATATTGGCGAGTTGATAAAATTTGTTTTTGTGGAGTGACGTGTACCTGGGAAAACGGTTTAAGTCGTGCAAATCACTTTTCAGCTCAGACAGTTAGCCGTTCATGCATTAATACTCGCAATTTCCCCATTTAGTTAAAAAGTGAAAGCGGTGCATTGTTTTCAGAGAAAAATCCTTTGTTTCCGTATCTATCGGCGAATGTCTCAGTACGGTGATTATAAAAAACGTTTAGCTATAATTAACTATTACACATGTTCAGGAACCACATAGGAAAGTCACCGACAGAGCGCGCTACGATTATATGGTTTACTGGAATGCTATTGTAATCTGTACGACGGAAAAAGGCAGGAGATTTAATTAAAGACACGTACGATGCAAGTTGGTGATCTTCTGTTTGTGCTCGTTTTATTTATTTCGGCATGTCTTCCGATTTACGATATCTTACATAAAACTCAATTGTGGACAACGTTCGCACACCGCCGGAGCCGAGAACTTTCTCGTTTCCAGCCACGCCACCTCGTGTTCAATTATACAAGCGTGTGTAATAATAGGTAGCAACAGTCAATCAATCAAACAGCCATTGCACACTTATGATAATAATACCAATAGATACACTTATATATATGTATTTTCCTATTCCTAGGTCTGCCATGTACACGACATGTTTGTAATGACCGCGTTGCACGAAACCTTTTGGTAACCACTGGATTATCTTTTCGTGGCCACTCTTTCTTCCTCCATTTCCGAACTCTAGCCCGGTTATTCGCTACCCGTTCTATATCAAGTAATGAGCATAGTCATTTTCACACAGTCAGTTTCTTAGCTGTAACCTTCAATAGACCGTGTGGCCGACTGTCCATGGGTGTTTCTTTGCGCGTATATATATGTATATATATATGTAGACACCCTGGGTGTTACTTGACAATGCAACGAAGGCAAATAGACCTTACGTAGCCTACCATCGGTAAATCGTTTGTACGCAATGTTTCGTTTAACCGACAAAGGAATTAATTAATGTACAAATTGGGCAGGACGGAAAGTAACCGGAAATTTTAAACTTCGAAAGCAATCTAAAAAATTTAACGAGTTAACCGATTTTATTCATTCACAAAGTACTCTCCATTGTTAGCTACAACCTTTCGCCATTTCTGAGCCAGATTATCGATCCTACTGGCAAATCATTCTGATTTGTACATCTTGAGGGATGTCTCGGATGCCATGCTTATGTTGCTAAACACAGAGGAAAATTATGCGCAAATGGGTTAACCTCGTTGTTGTCTTCTGTGGAGGTTGGCCTAGAATATTCCATTTTTCAAACAGTCGTAGTACAATTTTTTTGTCACAGATAACAATTCGATCCAAGAACGAACACAAGTTATGTCCGGCAAGCCAAAAAGAGCATTTTGTTAGGCGCTCATGTTGTTGCGCTCGCCCAAATCATGAGGTACTCATTGGCTCAACTTTGATCCGAAACCATAGACGCAAAAGCGAGTGACGATGGTTGTGTGACACACCCCATTCTGCCATGCTGCCACAAGGACTGTTGGGGAAACCCTGGATATCTTAATACGTCCGGCCCTCGGTGCATTGAAGATATACCACACGGTGAGTTCCAAGCCCGTAGGGTCCATGGTTAATCCAAGCGAAACTACTTGGGAATTCTGTTCAATCGTTTAGCAAAGCGGTCTTCCTTGAGCGTAATAGGTCTTCCAGATCAGGGTTCATCCAGAAGGCTTAATTTGAAGTTGACAACTAGTTGAGTATGCTGAGCAAAACATCAGTCAGAACCCCTCAGTTTGATTTATTGTTTTTTTTAGAATGAATCATGTTCTTTGCGTCTTTGGGACCATACTATATAAAATCCCTTCGGAGTACATACTGTGCGGCCATCCTGAAGCAGCAATCCAAATACGCAAGACCCTGTTCGACATAATCAATCCGACGAGACGCAACCGTAGAGAAGACTTTCTCTTATAGTAAGAGTCAAACTCAATGCCACTTTTACAACTCTGTGGGCGAACTTGACAATGTCTTATTATTATGGCCAAATTACTGTGAATACAATATAACCACCATATCGTATAGGCCTCATCTGTTCATAAACTCATAGACGTTTTGTCGATCGGGTTGACTGATCATTTCGGCTGGATGCTTAACGTTTTTGGCGAATGTTTTTCACAAAGTGAATATAAATTGACACAAAATGACAGCAGATGAAGTGAATGCCATGAAGCAAATTAACTCTAACTAGGAAACTAGCCGCGTTTCAGGAATATTTGTAGCAAAGCGCGTTTGGGCTCAAGCTTAGAGAATTAATCAAGTCTGTCGGTCCTGTTGCCTCCGCTGCAGGCTATTTATAAAGTAAGGTTGGATGAGCTACATGACCCGCTGGTTAAAACCTCTGGAGTTACAAATGAACAACGAAAAGACATCGCCTGTTTCTCTATGTTCGACTGTCCATATGACTCACTTGCCGGCGAGGCACAGTCTCAACGTGGGATGGACACGGCCACTCGCACACAAGCTGCTGTCGTTGAAGCTCCACTGACTGGCGGTAAAGGAATAGTACACCACAAAAGTATGACGCAGGAAAGTGCACGTTAGATTACCACAGCCCCTTCATTTCTTTAGGGGAAAGGCATTAACATTATAATGCAGTCCATATATTTTATCCTCACAAGTCACTCGTCACACACGCACACACCATATATATATATATATATATATATATATATATATTTAAACGTTGAATGTTTTGGGGAATGTTCATTTGCAGACAATCTATGTACAGGTTCACACTTAAATATATCCAGGCCGATCCTTACTTCACGATCGACATCCGCCATCATTGCAACGAGAATTTACAAGTCTTGCTTGTTGACCTTACTGCTGACTAGTTAAACAACGATCATCTATTATTGTACTTGGCATTCATCTTAAGCAAAGATCTCCCCCCCCCTTTCAATTAATGGTTTTCAGTCATGGACGAAAACTGTCAACGCAGACGAATATCCAATAATAACTTGAGCTCATATATCAGTACAAGTGTCGTTAGCGCAGAATAAGAAATTTCTGAGAACGTTTAGCGATTCGTCTAAAGTTGGCCCGGCTTGTCGCATTCATTCCGGCTAGTCCTTTGTCTTGTGAAATTCGTCTAGCACCTCTCAAATGCACCAGAGGGGCCAGGAGCGCTAGTACATTTAGTGATCATTGACTAAACTAGCCTTACCCGAAGAATTAGTGTGAGGCAGTATTGTTCGAAGGTGACGTGATCGTCACATCAATGTAAACAATAGGTTCTTTGTTTCTTGTGCTGCATTTTGACGTTCTGTTTTAGCGGCAGTTTTTTACATACATTGCACCAGTCTCACTGTATTCTTTTTCCTGAGCAAGAAGAACTTCTATAGCTTTTGTTTTCTTTCCCTTGCTCCATGTCCCTTATATTCTTCTCTCCTCTGTTGACTCCTCAGCTTTCGTGCTGCTTTGCTTGATCTATATTCTATTTTGCTCCCTCTCGTTCTAGCTTACGTGTCGTTTGTCTCTCTCGAACACGTGTTTTGTATAGATCGAAAGGCAGGTTCTCGCAGACTATAAACTCTCATAATAGATATGATGACCCTATCGGCCCTTTGTCAGTCTGTCTGAATGCAGAATTGCGTTTCTCGTCGTCGTCGTCATCGTCCCCACTCAACGAGCACACCGTACCTATGTGAAAAACGCCGATGAAAAACTGACACAAATCAGCCAGCCAGCCAGCGACTCGTTAATTCCTTCATTCAATTCCCTAGTCTCATACATGCGTTGTACATTGCCGTATCACTGTGGATTCAGAAGTGGATCTTCATACGAGGCTTGTAGTTGACGGAATGCGTTTCGCACGTTTCCCCGAACAACTGCGGTAAACAGGTGAAGTAATGGCAGAACGTGCACTGTTTATGCGGAAAGTAGAGGAACCAAACGAACAGACCCGTAAAGATCGTGAGCAGCAGTAGGAAGCCAATGATCCATCGACGGTTGATATCGCGTTGGTCGGCTCCGTGTGGCATCAAGGCCAGCACGAGGCCAATCACCAGACCAAACACATGGCCGAAGTTATCCGTCCAGGGCGTGAAGCCGCAGATGAGGCCGACGACGATCGGTAGCGCCGCATCGAAAATGGCGCGACGCCGATTCTCCAGATCCGACCACATCTGCATCACTTCGGCTATAAAGATAGCCATAATTCCAAATAGAGCTGCCGACGGACCGACATCGGCGCGGTACGGAACGAAGCTCGCCGATGCGAGATTGCCGCCTACGCCCGACAGCATGTAGATCGTGCCAATCCGATGTGGGCCGTAAATCTTCTCCAGGTTACGCATCCACACCATCTGCAGGCAGAACGTCAGCACAAAGTGCAGCACGCCCGCGTGCAGAAACAGCGAAATGAGCAGACGGTAGATTTGATCGGGTCGATCAGGCGATCGCAGAAACGGAAACATTCCGCAAACGTCCGACAGACAGGACACCTGTGAGCAAAGCGCTGCCTCTTCATGGAATGTGCCGCGCACGAATTCGCAGTACTCCCTCGTCGTGATCTCGCACTGGCCATACGTGCCGAGACAGCAGGGCCGGCCAACCACTTGGCACGTCATATGGGCATCGCCGTCGCTACCTCCTCCGCCGAGAACTGTTGAGTGTTCATGCTTTTTGCGGCACTTGGGCCACTTTGTAAAATCGTCCGGCCAGCGATACGGCTCAATCGATGCGGGCTCGTTGCAGTGACGTGGATCCTGGCCACATACCGAGCCTACAAGGCTGCCCTGATGTATCCTTCGATGCCACGTCGACAGGTTCTCCTGCAAAAAAACATCCAAACAGCCAATCGAATCGGCACAATAGTACCAAGTGTTATTAGAGCGGGAAGCAAGCTCCACTAATTCATCTGGGATCTCTCTACACACATGCCTACGGACTGTGGAAGCTGAGGAGTGTGGTGAACATCGGTACTGTTTCCGGCACCGTTCAGCTTCACCCCGGAGGGAGCCATGCATGGTCGTGATGACGTGGTGGGGTGACTACACTTGCAGGTGAGTCTGTATGGACTCCTTCGCGCATGCGGGACGCACAGCACATCTTCGTCTTCGACAGCCTTCAAACGAAGACTACCCCGGTTGCAGGACTGTGGGCTTGCTAGATAGCCAGGCGACTAACTAGCTGCTTCCAAACGGGAGAGGTCATGTGCACGGCACTCTACGAACACGGCCTTCATTGGACGACCAGCCAGCACATCAACAGCAACAACAGCAACAGGCCAGTACGGAGAAGGACTGTCCGCCTCTCCATATAACTAATCTCTCACCTTTCGCCGATTACCCGTACTCGGGGGAGGGGCTGACAGAGCCGAAGTAGTAGTGGTAGTAGTAGTAGTAGAAGAAGAAGAAGGAGAAAGGGAAGAAGATAGAGTCCCCTCAAGTGAAGACTTGTAACGAATGACATCAGAACGATGATATGAGGCCGGTTAGCTTGTTAGATCCTTATCGTCATCGCTGCTCAGAAACCAAGCTCAGTCACTTTATCTCAACCCCAAAAAAACGTTAATTCCTGCTGTCTACCTGCTGCTTAAAGAGTTGTCGACGCAGAAACGCGGCCAATCAAACAATTGAGATAATTCAAAAGCTAGCATGTTAGAAATACGAAACTATTGTTAGCTGCTACTAAACACTGCCGATTGGTAAGATACATATTTAGTTGACAGTGCTGTCCGCAACCTACAAATATACCAATTTTGGCGTTTAAAATTAGGCTAGGCATAGTTCGAGAAACAAAATTCTTGCATATCTTTGTTTGTTTCTTGAACAAACCAGTAAACCGCATGTTTTACCTTGTTAGTCGAGTCAGTTAGAATTATATAACGTGTACGAGTGGCAAACCTATATGTGCCAGCCCATTCCTTTTTTGGAAGGGCTCGGGCCGTACTAAAATTTAAATATAATATTTATTTAATATACTACAATTTAAATAAAATAATTACATATTTAACTAATTAAAATACTATTAGAATAAAACATGTTTTTGTGCAGAATATTCTAGAGGTAGTAGGTATAGAGCTAAGAATATTGCTCTGGTATGAACTGAAAATCGCAAAATGCATTTGATAGATTTTAAAGTAAATCGTAAACAATGCTAATTATATTATATATGAGCGGACGTATATATACATATATAGATACCCGCTCATACAAATCGTTTCCTAAAATACGGGTGCATATGTGTATATTTATAAACGTGTATGCGCACAGCTAGCACTTTTTGGTGACACTTATTAACTCCAAGGCCCCCCGATTAGCTCTTGACTAATTGGTAAGATATCTATTTAGTTGACAGTGCTGTCCGCAACCTACTAATACAATAATATACTAGTTTGGCGTTTAAATGTAGGCTAGGCATATTTCGAGAAACAATATTCTTGCATATCTTTGGCTGTGTCTTGAACACTCTTGTGCTCACTTGCGCACTCAAACATTTGTTGAGTACGCAGGTAGCATGCGTACTCAACAAATGTTTGCAAACGCGAAACTAGTGCAAACCTATTCTATTTTTCTCAAAGAAAAATGTTTGCTTCAAAAAACGGTGTTGTACTATTGTGCACATGAATGTGTGTATGTACGTGTGTATGATTTCCTACACGAAAATGACCTGCTGCTGTTAGCTAACCAGCTAGATGCGTAAGCGTTCTGGGGCTCGTCGGCGTTCGTGTATAGACGACGATGCTCTGCCAATACTCTGTTACGTTCGGCGCGTGTCGTATACATACCGAACATTGATCTTTTTGAGTCTGCACACAGCCGGAACGGTCGTGGCGCACGCAACAGGCCGTGTCCCTTTCCCGGTCGACGTCGCGGACAATTTCGGCCCGAATTCCCGGGTCGTCACGCATGCACGGCGTAAAGCGAGCGCCCAGGTGGATGAGGTCGGCTTCCCGATTACCCCACCAGATGTTATGCGGTTCTTCGACATCGACGTTCTCCAGCGTCAGCGAGGTCACCATCACCAGGTTCTCTCGGCGCTCCTTTGATAGACCCCACGGCCCAAAACCGTAGATGCTCAGCGAGAAGAGCAGGATCAACTGTTTCAATCAGTCAAGGCGGTTCATCGCCAAAACGGTGGTGCTGTTAGTCATGGCGTAAAAGCCCTACATACGTGAATGGCAGACCTACCGATTCGTCTTGTCCGTGGCTTTTGCTGCTATAATTCAACGCCTACTCGCTCTCTAACCGTCTATATATATATATATATATATATATAATAAGGCGAGCACTGCCGAATGTGCAAACGTATTGTAAATGATTAATAAATCATCACAATATTTTCTATATATATATATATATATATATATATATATATATATATATATATATATATATACACAAACTATGACACTTATTGAGCAACTAAATAAGGCTTATGTTTTATATGTTCCTATTTTTGAATGCATTTTGTCATTGACCTATTCTAGTTGTGTCTCTCTTCTCTGTATATTTGATTATATTGGAAACAAACACAATTCGGTAATGGCCAGCTCTTGAGAGTTTCACCACCAAACCACGGTTATAATAAACACACGTATACTAGCACACACTTCAAGATCTAGACCATTGCCAGCCGACCGTTGGCACGTCACTTTTGTATGTGGAAGCGCTCCAACGCTTGCGAGTGGTTTAATGCGAGCAATCGAACTTGAGTAAAAGGTCATACAAATGTACCCAAGTCTTATCTCAACCTGTGACAAGTCTCGAGAACAAAGGAGTCCGGTCGAAATTTCAAAGTCTCGGCCTATAACAACCGCGTCTCGTTTTCTTCATTTTTTACCAGCTGATTGTTTTTGGTAAGTCCGAGGGGATTGTAGAGGACATTTGGGGACAGATACTGGATTCCCCAGCCCAAAGTTGTTCTAGCGACATTTTCCTCATCCGTTTCGCTGTTTACCAATTGAACGACGGTCACGTAGTAGGTGAAGATGGGTCTGTATTCGATGACGTTAACATTCTCCAGTTGCCAAAGCCGTTTAAAACCCGACATTATGCTGAATCGTCTTTTTGTTACTCGAAGGCGTTCTGGAGCTGTCTCCTTTTTCCAAATCCAATTCTTGCCGCCAATGTGAGGACGTGCCATCGAATCCACCTAGAATCACCCGCAACGCAGTCAGGAATTACAAGCATAATTAACCAAAAGTAGTCGTAACGATAGCGATAATCGATCGTGATATCATAGCAACCTAGTACTACCTCTATTATTAGACAATCATACAAACAACAATAGCATTGAAAACCTCAAAGGGTCGAGAAAGCTTCGTCTTGGAAGCTGTTGAAGCAAATTCATACCGGCATTTATTAGGCGCAGTGATTCTTTTTAATTATCCACAAGTGTCATACTAGTAGTAGAGTCTGCTGAGAAGCTTTGTAGTGCTATAGTCATTTCTGTAGTGCACACAACGTTGAGCTAGAGCAGCCCATAAGTCACGATAGTTTATCATCCTTCAGGCTTGCACCTTATGGTACGGTCTTGACGCAGCCAAAAAAGCACATAACATACCCTTGCTGAAACCCGAACAGAAAGTAGACCAGCAAGTAGATAGATATTCGTTACGGCAACACACTTTCATAAAGACAAAAGCAATGGTTGCTAACAAGGTTAGTGTGTTGTGTTGTCGGCGAACGCTATACCGCTATACCTCTTCCTTTACCCACCGCTGAACATGATCTATTTTAATCTTTCCAGTTTCTAAATTCTGGCACAAGTAGCCACGCGTTTACATTGCGCTATACCGACGCCACTTCGTGTACGCTATAAGAACTGCATGAAAGTACACGGCGTGCAGCGAATAGATCTCGAACAAATCGTACATATTACATCATCTATTAATTATCTAGTTAGGTTAGGCAGCTTCAGTCGCATATACTAATAATACATCTCTACGAT
Organism: Dermanyssus gallinae; assembly: GCA_003439945.1. Taxonomy (NCBI): domain Eukaryota; kingdom Metazoa; phylum Arthropoda; class Arachnida; order Mesostigmata; family Dermanyssidae; genus Dermanyssus; species Dermanyssus gallinae. The sequence continues at coordinate 513,355 of QVRM01004733.1, forward strand.
ATATATATATATATATATAAATACTAACCTCATCACGCGAAGGCCCGTCGACGAGGTCAGTAAGTAGAGCGTCATTCTCGGCCTGTCTGAGCTGCGTCGGGGTAAAACCCGACGATCCCCCCTGTAACGTGACAACCTCCATCCGATGGTGTTCGACCGCAATTGACGTAGGTTCCGTCGCAGTGAAAAGGGACGCCCTCTGCAAGACACAAGTTCACGCACTTAGCATGCTCCGCTCACGTCAGAAAGCAGTAACACTGATCCTCAAATTGGTAGACAATTTGATGCTTTGATTAGGTCCGATCGATATCACTCGGCAAAGCATCTCGTTAACAAGATAGAACCAGGTCCTGACCAGATACCTCTGTCAGGCAAGCCATTTCTGTAAAGAAAAGTACATTTTCTCCGCAAACTTTTGCAAGCAATTTAAACTATCGGGTGCTGTCACATTTACTACATATACTGTAGTACTTTAGTATCCTCCTAGCTCACTGAGAATAGATCATAAACCATACACTGGGATTGCCCTACATACGTAACGTAAAAAATAAGCCACGTTTACAATATCAAAAGCAGATCGATATCGGGGCTGCTTGCTCCAGATCAGGCTTTTAGCAACGAACATTGGAAAGAAATTAAGTTTTTTGTCAAAGGAAAATCACAGTGAAACGAATGTTGTAAACTTAATGACACGATGCCACGATGCCGCGGAACATGCTCGTAGCTGAATGAGGTCGCTCGAGGTTAAATGAGAGCACACCCTATTATCATCCGATATCTGAAGCAGGTCTGTATAATAGATAGATTGTGCACTAACAACGTACCGCGGGTTGTCTGTCAGCGTGCGCCTTGCGACTCATTACGCTACGCGTCTTCTTCTGTAGTTGGTGGAAGCCCTCGACGGTGAGCTTCAACACGGGCGGCTTTGTCTGGGGTGGTTGACCGACGTGGTCCGTCGGTGTAAGGCCCTGCTCGGGCATCGCCATCTGCGAGTCCTGCTTGAACGTGTACCGCCGGGACAGGACAGAGCGTCGCCGCTCCTTGAGCTTGTCCTGTGAATCCCGGCTAAGCAACAGGAAGTCATGGGTGCCTTCCTTCATTTGGCTACAGGGGTGGGCAGGCCAAACAAAAAGCAGCAAAAACAACAACAACCGCATCAAAACATCATGGTTAGAACATTGTTGTTGTTCCCTCACCTCCCTGACTGCACATAACTCGCTATATTCGCATGCGTAGCAAGTAGTCAACATTTTAACAGTAACAACAATCATTGTTGGAGTAATGTTCGTGTAAACGAATCGTTCGCGTAAACGAGTCAGACACACCACGCATTTTCAACTACACAAGAGGACCCTACTCTTGGTGACACCATCATCTTCGTAAATGTGGATAAATGTGGGTTGATGATTGTTTCGACATTGGATGCGTTACACACGCGAAACGGTTAGTAAAAGCACAACTCCTAGAATGCACATGTAATTGACTATACTATTCGTTGTTTAACTAGATATCGTCCTCGACACCTGTGCACTGTAGAACGATTCGCAGTGAGCGATTTACTTTACTGCAGTTAAAGCCATTTCATTCAAATATTGACCCTCGAATAGGACAGGGCCTCGACTTACACACCAATGTGTGCTGCACATTCAAGCATACACAAATCGTTAGGTCGACGCAATAGTTGTACCTGTGGTCAGAGCGGACGCGCTGCGACAGATTGTCGAAGGTGACCATACTGAATAGTGTCACGTTTGATATTCTGTCCCAGGTGTGTGCCCGCTGTTACCACAGATACCTGCCCTCACGTATGCAATATATATATATATAGATATTATCATATGCGAATGTGCTTCATTGTTCCATCCTTCGTCGCAAGTTCGAGGACCGAAAGTAGTACTAGTTATTTATTAATCGTAACTGAAATCTAAAAATTCTTCTCAGTAGTCAGAAGAAATCGTATATTCGTATACTGGTCCACCATCCCAATCAAGGTCTGCCATTATATAGTTGATATTTATTTTTTCGGATTACTGGACACTGCATTTTTGTATTTTAAAATAAAACTTTGTTTAGAAAAACGTCCAACCAAATCTGCAAATCTTGACCAAGACTAAGGGAAGTTAGGGAGTTTACATATGAAAAATATACTGTATAGTCCCTAATACTTATCTGTTAATGTATTTCTGCTAAAATCAACTTCATTTAAAAAGGGAGTTACAACTTCTTACTCTCTATATCCCATAGATTAATATTTGTTTGAACAAGATCAATCTATTTCGTACATATTGTTTAATATAACATTGGAAGCACAATTACGTCCAACTTAACATGTTCACAACATAAATATATAATCGCAACATAAATATTTATTAATTTATAACAACAATGTCATTCGCCTGTGAAAGGAAGTTAAGGTAAAGCATTGTTGTTTCTTTATGCTATGGCTCAATAATCTTAATAATTCGACTAGGCCAATTAACTACAAACAACCCCCCTATATATATATATATTTTTTTTTTTTTTCTACCTTGTCGACGAGACGAGTCACAAACCACAACAACATCCGTATAAAAACGCTATAGCGAAGTCACATTACGTCTCACTTTACGTCACAACATGCTGAATCTGCCACTCCGCAATAGATACAGCTCGACGCCTTTATAGCCCCAGCAGGAGTAGCAGGAACGGTTGGTACTCAAACTACCGACAAGTAAGTTCAACTAATATTCCCATGGTGAGCTCGTGGCTGGCCGAGATGCACGTGTTTCCTGTTGAGGCAGGGTCTTCAGACGCCGCCGTTGAGTGGGAAAAATCAACATGTCCACGTTACTTGGTCGTGTATTCAATTCGATCTTTGTACGAACGATTGCTTCCAGAACAATCCTCTGTGTTGGTGGTCGAACCCGGTGACGTGGTGCAGTCGCGTGCGCCTTGCGACCGGAGGAAAGACACAGATGTACGGGGTCGATCTCCGCCGTTGCACATTTGTATGTATGGCCTCTGTCTTACGACGCAATGCAAAAACAATTCCGTGGACGTTCAACTTGTTGACTGAGAGTCAGCCTGCCCCCTCAAAAAAGTTGAAATTCGTGATGGCAATGAATCCATGGTCGTGATCCGTTTTGTTGGGAGGCTTCCCTCTTCCTATCTCGAATGCACTCCTCTCTCTCTCCCTCACTGTATCTTGTCGATACCGGGACGGCGTGCGCCTCTCGTGAGTTCACTCGCCAGTCGCTCACCAAGGTTGACTCGACAAATTGACAACATGTTTGCATGGCATATGCAAACCGCTTAGATACGACTGTGTAGGCGTCGTCTCTGTGGGTGAGGTGTGTTCTCCGAGCCAGCAGTCAGCAGATCGAACATAGTGGCTTTAGCTGGCTGCTAAAACAACAAAGGTAATAGATGTGAGCCTAAGACAACTTCTGTCATCTGTGTTGCAAAATGAGAGAAAATTGAGAAACACACTATGTAGATACCTCATATATATATCTATATATATATATATATATATAGAAAGAGAGAGAGAGGGGAAGAGGGGGGAGGAGACATGCCTGGGATTAGACCGTGCATTGTTATGCTACGGAACTAGCATCCACCATATGTGTCCCAGGTTTCCTATTTCTAAGTTAGGCTGTACATTTATCTGCCTATTCTGCCTATGACAATACATATTGAGCCGGTATACACACACAAGCTTGCATCCACATATGCATATCTTTGGAAATGTCGCTTCAAAATGAGCATATATCAAGTGGAGGCCGAAGCTACCTCTCATGTCTTGCGGTGGAACCGGCCATCTCTCCAGTTGCATCCGCCGATTAGTTTGCCAATTTGTTAGGTTGTGAATTCGCACCACAGAATTACAATATATGTCGTTCAACGAATATGTGCTCAGTTGTCACCAGTGAAAATTAGGCTTTGTGTTACAGTTAGCGTACAAGCAGAATTTTCAGTGGAAAACAGGCCTCTAAACGTCTGGAAACAAATTAACCACGAAAAATGGACAAAGCAATATGTGCCTGTCGTATCCAAAAGAGATTTCCAACAAATATTAAGAAGTGTACCACTGTGTAAACAAGTACGTAACCTTTGAAGGAATGTGTACTGAAGAGTGATATGTACATAGTGATATGTAAACAGAAGACTTATATAAGTATTTATTATATATGTATTAGTGGACGTTCTGTGCATATCTGTCTAGCTATTTGTATACGAGTTTATATATATATATATATATATATATATATATATACTCCGCAAATGTGCTGATGATAAATTGTCATTAAAATCATAACAAAATATGGCCTCAATCTAAGACCACCACTCATTTCTCCTATTTGTACCGAAGCACTGAACGCCTCTTGAATTATATGGTTTATGGGTGATTCGTAATGGCTATGTATAAGTCAGGCCGAATAGATCGCTGTCCGCCATAATGAAACGAGATCACCCAAAAAACAGCATCGCGCTTGTGTTAGTGTCTAGCCAGCGAGAAGATTGGGAGAAGTCTCGTTTTCCAGTACATTCGGCCGGGATATTCTGACAACGCTTTAGATCGCTGAGTCAGATGAAATAACCTGAATAAGCCTCTCTGTTTATGTTTTCCCCATCACCTCGAAATAAGTAATCTAACGCCACCCATATATCGAGACAACTTCAACTGTTTTAAAGTGTAAGTTGGTTGGTGACACCAATGTTTCGCCAGATTTATTAAAAATATGTGTATTTGGATGAGTCGCCCAGCACAATTAAGACATTAAAAATCTAATATACAAGAGCGGGCGGACACGGGCGATAGCCTTTTCTGCAAAATGCCCTTAATCGTTACAATTGTTGGAAATGTGTAATTATCAAAATGTTAAGCTCAATCAGGAATTACTGGATTTATATGAATTTGCCGTCTGAATAAGACGGTCCCAGAAAAAGATGGCTGATGTATGCTTAATACATTTCGTGTTTCGTTTCTGTTTTTTCTATCAGTGCATATACTTGGTACCTAGTGCATTTTAATTAAAATATTTCGTCCCTGCACGTAAATCATAAGCAAGTCATAACTGTTTATGCAAACTTGTTTAGATACATATTTGTTTGTTTAAAAAAAAATTATTTCAACATTCTGACACCGTGCTATTTTGCTTTTACGCCTACACCGTCTGATCGCCAATAGAGATTGAAACCACTTCGACATCGTTCCTAGCGCAGCTGCGGTACTGCATCGCTGGGTATCAATCAAGAATCGGTAAATGAGAAAGTAACCTGTCTCGACATTCAACGAGGAAATGCAGCGTCTGTTCGGGGCACATTGTTGAATTGGGCTAGCCCTGGGTTAGAGAACCCGTAATCACACGTTCGCGTGGAGACAATTGTCCACTTCAAAGTGCTAACATAGCAAAGCTATATAAATAAATATTCCCACCTGTCTTTGTATCCTTTCCCTGGGAAATAATTATTAAATCAGCTATATATACAGGGTGTTGCAGAAATTTTTTTATAATAGAATATACAAATTGTAGAGCTCGTTAAAGCAAATATTTTTTCCAGTGGAACATGGTCTCTGCGAAGTCTTGTTTCGGAGTGAGAGCGAAATTACTACAATTTGTGACACTAGTGTTTTTGCCCGACATAGGAGCATAAAATGTGCTGTTGCGAGACAACCACCCCCTAGACAGAAACTAAACACACTGTCGTGTTCCTGAGAAAATTCTGGTTTTTCCGAAGGGCATATAAGGCCGGTCAAAAGATGCGACACGGTCGTTTAAAAGAGAATTCGTCAAAAATGAAGTTCTTAATTAACTTTTACGCCAAATACTTCAGAATCATAACCCTACGACCACCCACGTGTTCAAAGCTAACATATTCAGCAAATGCGCATTTAATGACGATCATTTTGGTACCATTATGGCAATGCGAGCTGTGGTTGCGGAGTAATTACGATTTTTCGGAGGGCATGTCCAGATTAAGTGCATGTAAAATGACTGTGGCGACGTTCACTACCGCCGACGTGTCGCGCGACAGCCGCAGCGCGTCATTTTTCATGCAAACTATGGAGGCATTAGCCTGTCAAGTCAGATTTTCGAGCTGCTTATTTTCGGTAATTCCATCACTTCGGTAGGTGCATCACTCGTTTACATACAAGAAGCTTTTGATTGTGTCGACCGGGAAAAGCTTGCGATCGCTATTGGTCACTTTGGGGTTCGCCGCTCACTGACGACCCTTCTACCCGACATCTTAAAAGTGATCTTTTTAGTAATCGACAATAACATGACAGCTGGGCTTTCCATCAACCAAACGTCGGGAATTCTCCAGGGCGACCCTTTTTTCGGCCTTATTGTTTGTAACTTTTATCGATAGGCTACTACAAAAACTGCAACGAAGAAATGCACAAGTTTGTCTGCTTGCCGACGACCTCTGTACTGCATTAAATGATTTCAACGAATAGCAATCGAATTGCGAAGTGTATCGGCGCTATGCCAACCAAGTACAATAAAAGCGGAATGAAAGTGAATACATCGACGACGAACCTGATGAAATTAGGAATAAAAGAAGACGACAACTGGGAAAATGACACTATCTACTACGAAAGACGACGCTTAGATTTAGTTAACAGGACTAAATACCTCGGTACCGTGGTGCACCCAGTGCTGGAATTCGCGGGCATATTACACCTTGTTTGGCACTAAGCACAATTGTTGCCACAATAATGTTAGGTGATCTGCGAGAGCTGTGCTGAGGCAGCACTGAGAGTACCAGTAAACACTAATTGAAGAAAAGAAACGACGGGTATAAATGAAGCTATTGTAATGAGAGTACAGGTATATAAACGGAGCGATACCACATTTTAGTTGCGCTCATAACAACTTTCGCGCATTTCGCGACCCAACCATCCGCCATCGCGTTGTAACTTAGACACGACGGGCATCCGACACAAACCGTTGAGTCTTACCCCAGAGTACTATGGTGATTATATATATATATATATATATATATATATATATCCTCGTAAGTACCCTTACTGTTTCACCAGACGAATCTGGCTTACGATCAGCCACCACATCTGGTCATGCCCCATAACGCTATGCTATAGCAAACAGGCCTTCAGCAGGGTGATCCCCTGGGTCCTTCACCTTTCTGTCTGTGTATCAAGGAATTGGTGGATTCACTGCGGTCCTCCCTTAATGCCTGATACCAGGATAATGGCGTTCTGGCCGGAGACCTCCCGACAGTACTGAACGATATTCGAAAGGCCATTGACTTAGTGTGATTAGCGGCCTGACCATGAACCCGGACAAATATAAAGTATATGTTACAGCCCACAACTGAATTGAGTCATTAGATTTAACGGATATTCTTGGCCTACTTCCTGGCTGTTGCGTTGTTGACAAGGTTGACCTGGAGCTGCCAGGTGTGCCCTTGTTGCCGGACGGGATTGCAAAAGCACTAGCCGGCCGGAAAGACAAACTGGACTTCATCACAGACAGACTACCTCAATTGAGGGCCCACTGCGGGCTGTTTCTCCTTAGATCTTGCTTTTCGGCCACGATGTTAACACACCTGGTTAGAGATTGGAGCCTGTCCTCATCGCCTAAACTTTTACAGCCGTTTAAAGATCCTAGCTTAGACACTTTAAAGAGATACTGAATTTTCAGCTTACAGCTGTGGCAAGGGATCAGGTAATGGTTCCGCTCTCTCTAAGCGGCATAGGTATGCCGGACGCGGTCATGATGGCAGGACCTGCAATCATGTCGTCATTGACTCAGGCTGCGGACAGGTTTAGGGCATTATTGGATAACGATGGGTGCTTATAGCTGAGTTGCTAGCGTTAAACTACAAAGGCTGTCCACAAACTACCGACAGATTGTCTTTAATCGACTCTCCTCCCAATGATAGGGCTAACCAGAGCAGCTGGACAGCCCCCTTGTAAGAGTGGCGGCCTGGTCTAAAGGACTAGTGCTCTAGTCATGATTGTCATGTCACAAGGACTGTTGGGGAAACCCTAGATATCTTAACATGTCTGGCCCTCGGTGCATTGAAGATAAACCTCAGGCAAAGCTCAAAGCCCGTAGGGGACGGAGGATGGTCTAGAATTAAGAACAACCTCCTTAAAAATGTTTTTAAATCTAGCCCCTTGCAAAAAGCTATTAGCAAGCCTGATTAATAGAGCCCCTACCATGGCTGATCAAGCCAGGCTTCGAGCCGTTAGTAGTCAAGGGGCTAAAGCTTGGTTACATGCTTTGCCCTGTCCACAAATTGGGACTCTTTTGGATGACAAGACGACGCACATTGGTACAGGACTGCGCTGTGGTGTTGACCTAGTCGTTCTCCATCGATGTCGTTGCGGTTACGTTGTGGACGCGTTAGCCCATCATGGCTTGTCATGCGCCTTGAGTGCAGGCCGACGAGCACGCCAGTCGACTTTAAAAGACACTTTTAATCGAGCACTGAAATCTGCTGGCTTTTCGTGCGTACTGGAACCTCCGGGTGTATCCAGAGACGATGGAAAAATACCTGATGGGCTCACTCTGACCTTCTTTGAGCGTAGGTGCGGACCAAACAGGTCATACTTCCAGGCTAGCAGAGGCTAACAAATGCAGAAAATACTCTGGCCTTGGCTATCCGCACTAATTCTGTCCGTTGGTTTTCGAGACAATGCGAAGACCAGGCCCTCTTACATTCAAGCTGATTTAGCGCGTGGGTAGAAGCCTTAACCGTTCGACGGGAGACTCGAGAACATCGGAATTTTTGCATCAGAGGCTGTCGCTCGATACTCAACGAGGGAACGCAGCATCTGTTTGGGACACATTGTTGAGCTGGGCTAATCCTGGGTTAGAGAACGCGTGGTCACACGTTCACGCGAAGACAATGGTTATAGAAGTAAACCTAAAAATTGCGGTATATATATATATATATATATATATAGAGAGAGAGAGAGAGAGAGCAGTAGAGAGAGAGAGAGAACGAGAGCGCGAGAGATAGATTTCACGTCAAATCTTAAAATATGTACAGATTTGATCTAAGCCATCATCATGGTCATCAGATCTAAAAGAGCAGCAGGAAACACATGCACATATGGTCAATGTGATGACGGTGTATGTGCGTCGCGTGAGTAACGAAAGCCTGTGGCAAGTATTAATCGACGTGCCAATCAATGAACGCCGACTCTCCATAAAGAGTCGTTCATTCGAACAGCAGCAAAACTCATGCTGACCCAGTCGTCAAGACGCCAACCGCCAACACGCAACAAAAGCACGACAGGCGCACACAGAAAACGCACAGGCGGTGGCGACTGGTGGCGGCGTGGTCTAGGGGATTAGTGCGCTAGTCATGGTTGTCATCTACCGGTCCCCGGTTCGATCCCTGTTGTTGATCGAATTTTCTTTGAGCAATCCTCATTGAGATTAGATGAATAACCATACCGCTGAGGGTCAGCGGCCATGCTGCCACAAGGACTGTTAGGGAAACCCTAGATATCTTAACATGTCCGGCTCTCGGTGCTTTGAAGAAATACCTCAGGTTGAGTTCCAAGCCCGTAGGGGACGGAGGATAGTCTAGAATTAAAAACAACCTCCTTAAAAAATGTTTTAATTCTAGGCGGTGGCGACTAGAAATGAAAACAAGAATCTACCATATGCGTGTAGCGTCACTCAGTTACGTACGCTTGTATGCGTCGCACGTAATTATGCTTTTCCTAGTTAAGAAAAAAAGGCGGAGGTATGTCGTAGACGGTGCCGCTGGACGACTTGCGCATAGGCAGGCTGGGCGAACGGACGAACACCACAAGGGCGTGCTGACGCCACTGGCGACGGACGGAGGGGATAGGCGAGAAGCCGTGGCCGGGAACTGTGATGGTTGATCACAGCCATCACACTTTTGTGGGTGGTTGTGGGTAGTTATTTTTAATTCCAGACCATCCTCCGTGCTCCCCGTAGACGAGCTTGAGGTCACCGTGAGAAGGCATACGTGGTATAAGGAGGTATAATGCGGCCGAACCAAGGGCCGGAGGACATCTGAAAACATCTGGGGTTTCCCCAACAGTCCGCCAAGTGCCCGCAGCGGCATGGCACCGCTGACTCTCAGCGTGGTTTCTCGTGTGGTTTACCAGTGGTTTGTCGTCGTCGTCATCGATTCTCAATGAGCATGGCTCAAAGAAAATTCGATCAACAACAACAACAACAAACCGGGGATCACACCAGCGACAATACCTCGGTAGATAACAACCATGACTAGGGCGCTAATCCTCCCCCCCCCTCGACCACGCAGACACCTTCTGGGTAGTTTGCGTTTATGTTAACGATCCCTGCGGCGAAAATTGAAGCGGGAAGTACCATATATAAATGATCCATAATTATTATTAATTGCCATCGTCATCCTCATCATCATCATCGTTGCCACTGCTACCCATGTCATCCGTAGATTCTCGAGCGGAGACAGAAAGCGCATCAGCTGCGAGCTGGGATTGCCGACGGGAACAAAGAGGAACGCACGCGACGGGAGACAAAGTCAGCGGGTAAGCGAGACAAATAATTGCCTCGATATCGAATCGTCAACGTTGATCCACGCCGTTGGCATATTTGCTAAACTAGGCTCGACGGACGACGCCACGGCGTCCCATTTGTGATTTGCGCCCGAGAGGATCTGCGGCGAATACGCAGGATGACGGACGCATGACTCATGATGCCGAGCTTCTAGCGGGCCTAGCAGGGACGACGTGTGTGTGTCGTGGTGGTGGTGGCTGTCCAGGAACAGGACAACGCAAATGATGGGAATTCGACACGAGAAGACAATGCGCTGTGTCTCTCTGTCTGTCTTGACAACGACCGAACATGCGAACGAACGAACGAAATAACGAAACGCAGCGGCAAAGCTACAGGACGATTGTATGCATAGGGATTTTTGTCGCAGTTTATCGCACTAGACGCGCGTATAGAAAACACGCTCCAATGCAAGAGACGAGAACCATGGAAATAAACGCTTGCACGTAAGCGCTGATTGATAATGTTTCATTATTACCCTGCCAGCTAGAAGTGGCAGGGACAAGAACAGGAGATGGTTCGCAAGCTATGATGATACTCCCTCGCGTAGACACGCACACTTATACGCATGCGGGCTTAGCCAGCCCGTACGATAGAGCGATCGTGTCGTGGGCTTTGTAGCCGGCCCATGGCCTTTTAGCGCTATTTGCGCTATTGCACAGTAAGCAAACAAAAGCCTCTATTGAACCAACGTGACGTGTGTGTCAGCCAGTCAGTCAATCTCATTATGCGTCCTATTTTAGTCCGGCTAAGCACAGGAGGCCAGGAAATATATAGCCAGGAAGTTCCATGATTAATTCCCGTGCGTCAGTTTGCGCTGGTGCTTTTTCATGAAGGCGCCATTTTGTCATTGTTGTTACCTTCTTACTGGTTTGTTGATTGCAATGAAGAGTAGCTAGGATGTGGCTAAGCAGCAAAGAAAAGCTACACCCCAATCTCTCTACAGATTCCACACAATGAAACCTGCAGAGGAACTCGGAGAAAGAGCATAGCCTAGATATTCCACCGAAACACGCTGCAACGAAAAGGTGGTACACTAATGAGAAATCCCAAAACATAAAAGAACCGATGATAATACAATTATTTATTGCTCCTGTAAGAAATATTGTTTTAAAACGCAGCAGTATATGTAGGCTGGGTAAGTAAAATGAATCTTAATAAATAAATAAATATATTATTCAAGGACCCGCTGTGCTGCCTAACAACATTCTGAAGAACTACAGTGCCCTGCAATGCGGTTAGTCAGCCCAGCGGGGGTTTGAATATTCTTAGATATATTTCACTTGGCGATTTTGCTTACTTCTGAGCAAAAAATCCAATAAACGGCGATTGCCAGTCATTCGGATAATAAAAACAAAAACATATCACGTATAACATTTCCCATCAAAAAGGGGAGGTGCTTCCTCTGTAAGTCAGATTATATATAAATATATATATATATATATATATACCATCATGACTGACAGCAAATCATTTTTATTCTATTTATTTATTATTATCGATATATTTTTGAATGAGATATAAAGCATTGTATTATGCAGTACCTATAATAAACCACGTTTTAAATATTGAAATCTTAAAAATCTTGAATATATGTATATATATATATAGTTAAAAAACAGAGCGTTTAATATATATATATATATATATATACTCACAAACAAAATTGTTTATGACTGATGAGCAATCAAATCGAAATGTTCAGTAAGCTCAGCAAACCGATATCTGGGTACTCGAGACCAATGCTATATATATAACACTTATTTTTAGCTATCTGTGCGCATTAAATAGACAAATTAACAAACAACATTCGAAATATGATATCCCGAACTTTCGGCTGAAGATGCTGTCCTTGGTACAGCATGAAAATGTTTGCATTTCGCTAGGCATTTCGCCACCTACCTGCAGGCTCTCCGGAAAGATTTGCCTAGCTGAAGGCGTTCTGCGGGTGGAGGCTCCGAGCACACGGTGTGTACACCGGGTCTCGCCGCCTGCACCGGAGTGATGGGTTCGTCCTGGTCCGCCATGGTCGGGCTCTGTTTTCGGGAGTGTTCCAGTGCGGCTGGAACCCCGCCGAGAGATAGATGGCGCAAATCTACTCCTCTTCCAGGCTCGTCTTCGAACAGGTTTCGAATGATCTCCCTTTAGTCTCCACCCACGACCAGCTGTTTTCTGTTGTTGTTGTTGTTGCTGTCGTTGTTTTCGTCGTGGTGGCCCTCCTTTGCTCTTTGCCCCTCTGGGTCTCCTTTGGGCCGTCCTGCGTTTCTACCGTATTCGACCCGCTTCACGGCCCCTCTTCTGCTTGCGAGTCTCCATTCAGTCTCCTATAGCACATACATACATACGCACGATCATAGATGCATACAGATATATATATTCACATGTACCACACTACATACATCATGCATATATGCATGCATACACAAACACCAATTATAGCTCGCTGTCACCGCGCTCTGAGGTGCCTAGGGCGGAGAGAAACGGCGCTAATGATGGTGATGACTACGATGGTGAGGATGGCCAAGATGATGAGGGCAAAGAACGTAAACACTGACGAAGATGGAACACACTGACGAAGATGGCTATTTACTGATGATCAACAGAAGCAAACCCTACCGCTGCTGCTGCTACGGTCTGCGCCGCGGCCACCACCAACAACAACAACAACGTGATTCGTGGCCTTTGAAATGCCCACTGCCCGCGGCGAAACTACACTGTGGTGAGCGGATACCACACAACGTCCCAACACGTTCGGCCCTGATCCTTTCACGACTACGACAGTTCCGCAGCCATCACCAATATTATCTCCATCACCATTTCATGACAGTAACTTAATAGCTGCTCAACAATCAACTTTTTCTTTAGGGTCTCCGTTTTTGTGGTGAATAGTGGTGGTGGGGATGTCCCCTTGTTCTTATTCTTATGCTTCTTATTCTTTCCCGCCTCCTCACGACGTGTGTGGCGATGCCGTAATCACGCCTCGGAAATGGCAGTAGTGCAACAGCATCGCAAACCAATCATGCTCTCCTTCGATTCGATCGACCACGATCAGTTGCCCATGATTAATGACTACAGCTGTTACTAAGACGACTGCCGTTATTATTGCTGCTGTTAATATTATTATTTTAATTCGTACTACGATGGGTTACTAGTGCTCTGCACTTGTGCGATCGAAGCTCCACCACTCACATGATGATGACCACCACATAATGCGCATCCACACAAACAACGAGACAGATGATGGAAATGAAGAGCTCAGCATATACTATGAGCTGCTACACCACTCCTGCTTCGACTGGCGTAGAACTGGTGCTAAACCTCCTCCTAAATCCCCCTCCCACCATCGCCTCTCCCAGCTAGAAGAGGTGGGTGTAGCATCAACAATAACAACAACAACAACAACAAACAACGGCAACGACAACAATAGTAGCTGCTGCTGCAGCAGTAGTAGGCCGGAGCATTAAGAACAGCAACAACAACAACAACAATAACACAGATGATAATAATAATAACAATAACAACAGCAACAACGTGTCATTACGTTACGCAAAAGCAGAAGCAGCAAGCACCATTAAGGATTATGCTAGCCAGTGTAGTAAGTAGAAACTGCAGGCGAAAGCAGTCGTCTAACGTCAGGAGCGTTTCAAAACACAGGTGCTCACAGCGCAGCCGCTATTGCAGCGACTACCGTCATAAAGGCTCACTTGTTCGCCATTATCGACGTCTTTCTCTAGTCTCTCTCTCTCTCTCTCCACCTACGAGCACCAACCAGCTCGTAGGCGGGCTCGTAGGCGGCGGCGGCGGTGGAGTTCTCCTGACGACTAAATGCGCTAGCCGGGTCGGTCTGCTCAGCAGACGACAGGACAACGACAACAAGGTTGTGTGTTATGATCGCGAGCAGAAGGGCAGCTCAATCAAAACAACAGCAGCAACAACAACAATAATAATGACTCCCTCAGCCACCACCACAACAACAACAACAACAACAACAATAATAATGGTACGTGAAGGCACGGCCCTTATTTACCGCCCACGACCACGCGGCTACAGAAGCCACGGCGGCGCTGGGTGGACGCCGTGACAGAAAATACACACAAGATCTGAACAGATTTTCAGGAGCGTTCTGAAATGTATAGGTAAAAAAAGTCGAAAGACCTATCAAACAAAAAAATGTACAACAAAAACCACAAACACCAAAAAATTAGGGTTTGTATAAACTTTGGTCACGCAGTGAAGTACCTATTGCGGCTGTCCAAGCAGCTGACAGCAAGGAAATAATAAACGAAACTTTAGCGGAACGCTGTTCTAGCTTTTTCACGTCCTCCACAAAAGAACATATAGATACTGCACTTTTGCAGCTTGTATCGCTGGCACATCTACTATTTACGATCAGCACACAATTGGCAGATAGATCAAATCCTTGAATTGAATAATTAGGTGTCAATGGCAGCGGCTGGTTGGCGTACGGCCCTCAATTATGTGCCGGTAGATCGCCGAAAGAGAGAGAGAGAGGAAAACCCGGAGACGTCGAATCCTTCAACTAGCAAAACAAACGTCGTGCGCCCAGATTTGTTGAAAATGTCGTTGTCGTCGCCGCCGGCGGCTTCCCCTTACGCCGTCAAGACACGCGAGGGGAAGGCGGCGTCAGGGGCGTCGTAGTCTTTTTCTTCCTTCTCGTTTATTTTTGTTATCTTTTGATATCGACTGTGCGTTCAATTGTCTTGCTTGTGTGCTCAAGCTCGTCTCGACAAGTGCACTCGTCATCATGACATTGAGAAGCGAGGTGGGCATTCAGTCATTCTGTCACCCATTTACCTCTATCATAATTTCGATATGAATCTAATGAATTAATGAGACGTGCCGCAGCAGCAGCAGCAGTGATGTAAAACGAAAGTGTACCGCTGGAATATGGTTATATAAATAAAACCCTAATATTAAAAAAAAAAAAAAAAGCAGCAGCAGCAACAACAACAACAATTGTGGCCAGTGGTGGCGCGCGCAATTCGCGAGCTTAAAGACCATCCGGTGGTGGCGAGCGACCGGGCGGTCGGACGGGCGGGCGGGCGGGCGTGCAGACGACAGCCGTGCAGACGACAGCCGTGCAGACGACAGCCGACTTCAGCGTGCGACGACATCGAGTTCTCTCACGGCACAGCAGACGACAGCAAAGCACAGCACAGCACAGTAAATGTAAACATTAGGCCAGACCGGACGGCCGGATTGACCAAGCAATCAACCGCCACCGTCCGACCGACGGACGGGTCAATCAACCAACTTTAACTGCGACTCACTCACTGACTGGTTGATTGATTGATTGCCTGGCTGGCTGGCTGATTGAGTGAGAGTGAGTGAATGAGTGATTGACAACGTCGACGACGACGACAACGACAACGAGTTGTATCTACGAACGCTCAGTTGGCGGAATTCTGAACTGGCTGCGAGCCGTTGAGCAGTGAAAAGCAGTGTAGTAATAGTAGTTGCAGTAACAGCAGTAGCAACCGCCTGTGGTAGCTAGCTGAACAAGTTTTGGAGTTTACTTACTTTCGAGGTGTTGTGGTATATTAGCAGCAGCAGCATCAGCAGCAAAAAAGGCTGTAATTAATCCATCAGTCGTTGTTCCGTGCGTGCGTTCGTCAGAGAGTCAGTCGGGAGGAGGACGTCAGTTCGGGTGTGTTTATGATTGTGAGTGCGTGCGTGTGCAGTGGTTGGTCAACGTAGTAGGTTGGTTGGTGGTTGTGGTTGTTGTTGCTGCTGCTGCTTCTGTTGTTGTTGTCGTCGTAGTCGCTGTTGTTGTCATCGTCGCCGCTTCCGAGCCGAAGCATGGATTTTCGAGCTCGATCGGGGGGTGCTGTCGATATAAGGTGAGCAAGCCAGCCAGCCAGCCGACAGAGTCGATTGACCACCAGCAAACCAATTGAGCGGTGGCGGCGTCAGTTGAGCCGGAGAGCAGAGATTTCAGTCATTCAAATATACATACATGCATATATACATTTATACACACATCCATACACATATATGCTGGCTTTTGGGTGCTGGGAAAAAGAACCTAGTAGTACAACTAACTGCCCAACTGCCGGTGTCAGCGTCAGTCAATTTGTCGCTTAAATTCTTATTAGCCATCATCATCACCGCCATGAAAATTCAAATGCTGCGCAATGCACAAATTACAAAGAAAATAATGATGATGATGACGACGACGACTATGTAGTCGATCATCATAGATTCCGTCGGTTATTACTATTATTATTATTATTATAATAATTAGAGTCATAATCCTCACCACCACACAATATCGGGCAATAATAGAGTCGTTACGGTCATCAGTCACACTCAGTAAGTGAGTGAGTGAATGGCCGGTTTAGGCGGGCGCCCAAAAACTCAATCGCCGCCACCGCTGCCGCCGAGTCCACGCGATGACGGACCGCTTTGAATAGAGTGGAGTAGTAGTCTCTCGGCCTCCATTCGTTAAGTTCGCTCGATCTCGATCGATTTGGGCCGAGAGATCAGCTTTGGCAGGCGACCAACCGACAAATCGGCCCAAATTCGCTGCCGCAGCCGCCTCTGATGTTCAGACACGACTTACTTACTTAGGTGGTTGGCGTTTGGTGCCGGATTTAAGTTTTCGCCAACATGCATCTCTTTTTTGCTTGGTCGTTGGATTTGCCGGCGTCGATTGACCGTTTCTTTCCGTTCTACCGACGTCTTCTTCTTGTTGTTCTCATCTCTCTTTATCAAAAATCGCCACACGTCTTTCTTTGTTTGTCGTCGTTGTCCGACACCGTTGTTTGACTGACTCTGGGTGACTGTGTCTCTCTGTGTGTCTCTCTGTTTCTCCCTAGTCATGTCAGTGTGTTGTTATAGCACAACAATAATGCACACATCTATCATCTATTCAACAACCTGCGTTCGCCGATCGTGCGCTATTCGTTCGGCCGGGCATTGATTTGTTGTTGCTATTGTCGTTGTTGTTGTTGTTGTTGTTGATGTTGTCATTGTCGTTGTCGTTGTTGTTGTTGCTGTCGTTATTATCATTGTTGATGCTGTTGTTATTATTGTCGTCGTCGTTGTCGTCGTCGTCGTCGTCGTTTTGTTGTGGCCGCTCGCGCCACTGTTATTTTTGTTGTTATTGCTGTTGTCTAGTTCCATCTAGGCTTAGAGTGCGTTTTAGGTCGTTCGTTGTGAACTTCCGTGCCGTGTCTGGATCTAGCTCTCAGACTAGCGTTGACTGGCTCTGTGTCGTGTTGCCGTCGTCGCCGTCTCCGTTATTGTTGTTATTATTGTTGTTGTTGTAGTTGTTATTGTTATTTCTGTTGTTGTTGTTGTTGACTTTGTAGCTGTTGCTGCTGCTGCTGCTTCTCTGAAGTTCGGCTTGTGAAGTATGCGAGCCCAAATGGGTGACTTGGGATTGATTCCTCTCGCTGGTCACTGGTGAGTCGTTGAACGTGTAGCCAGCCGGTCGAATTGAGCGAGCCTAACCAAACCGCCGTCAAAACAAATAAAACCACTGCCGCCTTGTATATCTCTCCCTCTCTCTGTTTCTCTCTTCCTCTGTGCGTGTCCATCTTCCTCTCCCGCGTTTAAAAGCGGCGGGGAACAACCGTAGACACATCCAGTCGAGGAGGTCTGGACCTAATCCATCGCAATGCATCGAGATCATCCATCGAGAGTTGATGAGAGTGATGATGATAGCAATAATAATCATAATCTTAGCGCCTTTGGTATTTGCCGCCAGGCACAGACTCCGCAGGGGTCAATGCTCGAGCCGAGCGCGGGCTGTTTCTCTTACCGCAACGTTTGCTTCAAGCAGAGTGTAGAAATAAATGCTGTGATTGACATTTACACTTTTGCGACGACATTTTTGTTGGCATGATCATAATTTTTGCAAGAGCCATTGTGTGATTCCAAACTATTGGTAAACTATAAATAGGTCTCTACTGTGGCGTGGGAGGTGGTTTCTCATGCCTGACAAATCTAGCCGCTATATGATACGAATGTGACGGCGATCGCTATGGAAAACGTCGCTGATGCGCGGTATATATATATATATATATATATATATAAGTATATAAATCGTCATGCATTGTTTTGTAGAAGAGGTTATTCCATTCATTTGGGTATGCCCACGAGACGTACATACGATAGCTAACCCATTTCACTATTGTCTGCGTGTTTGAATTTCAGTTCAGAGTCAGATTCTGCTCGCGAAGACAAGTCGTCAACTCACAAACATAAGAAGCGACGACATAAAGATCGTAAGAGCCGTGAAGTACGAAGCGGTGATCGAAGTTCCCGAAGCAGTAAGAAGCACAAAAAGCACAAGCGCCACAAGAGCGACCGCGATCACAGCAATAAGGCGGCAGTAAGTGAGAACGGGAATTAAAGTCGATACATTTATAGCGCCATTAACCGTATGTTTGAATCTTTGAATTCTATGTTTGCTGTCTGGTGGAGAATCTCTTACTGACGAATGTGAGGTTATAGATGTCCAAGGTTACCAGGTAGGAACGGTAGTCGAGCCTGGTGGCGTGGTGCTTTCGTCTGCGCCTCGCAACCGGAGGAGACACATAGCAGGTCCGAGCCCCACCGTTGCACCGATTTGTATTTATGGGAGGGGTCCGTCCGTCTATGAAGCAATGCGAAAAGCAGTCACGTGGACGTTAAATCTTGACTAAGGGTCAGCCCGAAAACGTTCGTTGGTTGGAACGGTAGAATTTTGAAAGGTTACGCTTGTTATCCGGATGCGAGTGTTTTCTCTAGTAGAAGGCCGACACCCCGATGTGTTATCATTGGCATCCGTTGCGTAGTAAAGACTAGAAGGCATGTCTTTAATAGCAATTTCGCTCGGCAGCAATTGTTTCAGCCAATTGTTTTTCCGGTTCGGCGCAGGCGACGAGATCGATACGCGCAGGCACAACGTAAATGAACCAGCACAGCGTAATGATTTATGAACGTTTTTGCTTAACAGGACGATGATGACCGGTCCGCGCCGGCCGCAGCGGTCACGGTGGCCGATGCCGGTGACATGGGGGACATGGAACTCGAGGAGCTCGAGCGTAAGAAGCTTGAGCTGCTCAAGTCGCTGCAGATGGTCGACGAGGAAGAAGAGCTCGTTGTCAGTGGCGGAAATCGGCGAGTGGTCGTTGAGAACACAATCCAGCCAAATCAGAGCGATATGGTATGGCTGTCTATTCATTTCCCGTACGAAGAGTGATAGTAGTCAATCTAGGTACTACTACTACTACCACTCCGTTTTTTTCACTCACCTTCAGCCCAACTGTGAGCGGGCTGTCTAACTTCTGGTCGCGAGGTGGCATTGTTCTGCCTTTCAGGCTAGCGTCAGTGACTATTACGAGTCTAAGTCGTACAAGTCGATCTTTGCCCGTAAAAGTTGTGTCAACGACGAGTTGTGGAGCGATCATTGCTAGGGTTTTGGTTTTATCGTCCTCACTGGTTCTGTCTGTAGTTGTGGAGTGTGTGGAGAGTTATGCGGTGAACCTTAGTGGGTGTCTTCATTGTTGTCTGCTTTGCCGATGTTGTAGTAGGTATAGGAAGCGATCTCGTAAGCTAGACGGGGCCACGCTTCGTACCGCCCGCAGCTATATTTCTCATTCTTTTGCTGTTTGTTCTCTTTACTCAGATGAAAACTAAGATCACTGTGACAAACGGTGAAACCGAGGACATTTCCATGTCTGAGAGCGAAACAGAGAAATCGGTGGAGAAGCCACAAAAGAATGGCTCGAGCGTAATAAAACCGACAAGAGAAGTGGTCAGTCGGAGGGAATCGAAAGACACGCGGGACGTCGTCAAGGAGTTTTATGACGGTACGCCGAAGGACAGAGAGGCGAAGGACGACAAGCGTCGCGTACGGTCGAGATCTCCTGATGATGAACGCAAGAATCGCGCTGCCGAGCACCGCGATGAGAAGGTTTGTAGCTAAATGATTATTACGGATAGATTTTTCCCTCCCCATCCTCGACATACGACCGCTCAGGTCCATTTAAACACATATGATGTGTTAAGAGCGTTTGCACGCATTTTAACGTGTTGAGGTGCATCGTTGTAAATTGGCTGGCTAATGATTGAATTGATGCTTGCTTCGTCCATCTTTTATTTTTTAGTTTTTTTGTTGCAATGGGATTTTGCAATCCCATCGCAACAGGATTTATCAGCACCATTGCAATGAAAGATTTCTCTTAATCAAAGCGCTTGTGCTCAATTAATGTTGTTGTGGTCTTTGTTGTGCGTTTGGTGCATGTTAGCGACGCGACCGAGAAGAGGAGCGACGTCGCGACAAGGATAAGGATAAAGAAAAGGAGAAACCGCAGAAGCAGCAGCAGCCGCAGAAGGATAAAGAAAAGGACAAGGAGATTAAGGAGCGAGAAACGCCTCGCGACAAGAGCGCCCAACGCGACAAAGATCAGCCACCGCGAGTGCGAGCAGAAAAAGATCGTGAGCAGCCGCAGCATCGGGACAAGGTCAAGGAGAAGGACCACCATCATCATCATCATCGCGACAAGGACAGCAAGGATGCAAAGGAGCCACGCGAGAAGGACAAAGAACGACAAAAGCGCGACAAGGAAAAGGATCAGCAACAACAACAACAGCAGCAGCTGCAGCAACAACAGGAGCAGCAAGAACTGCAGCAGCAGCAACAGCGCGAACGAGAGAAGGAAAAGGAACAACAGCGCGAACGTGAAAAGGAAAAGGAGCGGGAAAAGGAAAAAGAACTGCAGCAACAACAGCAGCAGCAGCAGCAGCAGCAACAACAACAGCAGCAACGCGAACGAGAGCGGGAAGCGAGAGAACGCGAAAGGGAACGCGAGAAGGAGCGTGAGCGGGAACAGCAACAACAACACCACCGTGAACGAGAACGCGATCGCGAACGGGAGCTTCGACAGAGAGAAAGGGTACGCGTGACTGACTAAGGGACGGAATGGGCCAATCGATGGCTAAATGTGTTGGTCATCAGCACCCAATGTTGTTTTCGTTATCATCACCATCGGCATCATCGTCATCATCATCGTTGCCACCGTCGTCACAACCACGATCATTATCATATTGCTCCATTCATCAAGCTGCGTAGCAGCAGCACATAGCGCTCGTGTATAGTAATACCTCCTCCCCCCCCCCCTAGTGGTTTTGTTTTCAGTAGTCGAATTGTATGTGTTGTCGTAGTAGGTGAATATAGGTGTGTGTGTGGGTGGGTGTCTGGTGTTCAGATCCCGACCCGTTTCCAAGGAAAGTCTGGTGGTTTCGAGAACCGTGTGTTCCGTGATAAAAACGATTTCTTGTCCCTCGACTAGCTCAGCAATCAGTTCGTTGCCGGTGTTTAAGCAGTGTATGTGCGTGTCGTGTGGTGTGTGTGTGTTTGTGTGTATATGTATCGTGGAACTCCTGTGTGGATCGCGTGAAGGATCGCGAAAGACGTCGTGACGAAGATAGGCGACGTGAGGAGGACCGCCTCAAACGAAAAGAAAAGGATCGCGATCGAGATGGAGACCGGGATCGGGGGGGCGGAGGCGGTCCCGGTGGACGAGGTGGCCGTTTGAGGGACGACGTCTCGTCGCGAAGACGCGGCGACCATCGACTAGACATCGACATGGGCAGGAACAGGCGACGGGACGGCTCGATGGCGGACATGAATGACCGCCGCAGGGGGGATCGCCGAAGAAGTCGCAGTCGAGAGGACAACAACAACAACCACAATGACGACCGTGTCGGGGCTTCGGGTTCGAAGCGAAGAAACCGACGACTGGCCCGGGATTCTTCGTCCGAGGATACAGACGAGGAAATCAAAGATGAGGCCGACGTCGATGAAGAGGAGGAAGATCTGGACGAGGAGGCTTTAATCGAACGGCGTAGACGCCAGCGGCAAGAACTTGTCGCCAGGTTGGAAGGTGGAGTCAACAAGGAAAAGGACTCAAACAACGTAAAGGAGGACATTGCTGTACCGTCTGCAGGGGAGGCTGCTAAGGTTGAGCCTCCGGAGGCGGCTGTCAGTGTGAGCTCGCCGGGCACATCGACACAAGACGGTACAAGGTCGCAGGAACGAGCAAGGAGCACTAGTCCTCAGCCTGTTATCCTCGACTCCGACGGAGAGACAACATTCAGCAAGGTATGCGGTTGCTTATGTGAGAGCATGCAGGCTGGTCAGACGCCAATGGTTTCTGATATCCGGGTTGTTGCTAGGGCTCTTCGATGCTTCTTTAAATACTCTAAATAGCAATTGCAACTGAAAATACGTGGATTTTCAAATACGTCATTTGTTCAGAAAGCGCTTGCTCGGGGACTTCTTTAAATCTGTGGAAAGCTCATTGCTGAGCGGTCATAAGTGAACGTATGTATTATCTTGCTGAAAGCAGATACGGTTCTTCTGCAGTCTAGGGCGTGAAAATGATCTTGATCGTTAAAACGTTTTAACATACAACTCTGTGGAAAACGAAAGCCACGTACTTCTGAGAGTGCTGTAATTGGCTAAGGCAGTTTCGGGTAGAATTTATGGACGGGTTTTGGTCGGACGTAGTAGATTCGAAAGTGTGTCAGCTAAGATAATCTCGTGCTAAAAGCAGGTTGAATTTATATACCACGGAAGTACTTGTTTAGATTCGCATTCATTGAAGGTTGTATATACACGTACAAATTGCCGTATACCTACATCCAGCTCCCATCATGTAGTGCTGACAGGGGCTGCGATTGAGCTGCAAAATCGCCTCTAACGAGGAGGCTGAGGGAAGAGAAGAAAGTCCTGCAGTAAATCATATGTATGCTCAACTGGCCCACTTTGTGTGTAGAGGGAGCGGATTGTGTGTCCGCATGGCGCAAAGCGTGAAGATAGCTTCTCCTCGAACGTAAGCTGAAGCTAAGACACTGACGGACGAACCTACTTGTCTTCCATGTCTTCATTTAGCTCGGTGGAGGTGGCAACGAGGATTCAAAACATTTCGACGACGACTTGGGTTACAGCCGACGCCGAAGTGGCTCGGCAGGCGACGAAGAGAACGATATGTTCTCGGAAAACTACAATGCTTCTTCGCCCAAGTCAAGAGGTCTCAATCGGTCGCTCGCCCTTGAGAACCCCGCCCTCAACGACAATTGGGACGATGCCGAGGGCTACTATCGAGTGCGTATCGGGGAAGTCTTAGATCAACGGTATGAAGTCTACGGCTACACAGGGCAAGGTTGGTCAGATTTAAAATTGTGTTTTGTTGCACGTATATATATATATATATATATATATAATTTTTGTTTTGGAATAGAGTAGTTCTGTTAAGCACTGCTGCTACGAATGGCGCGTGTACCCTCGGTCGAGCCGTGTAAGACTCGACCCCAGCGGTTCGATGTTGATCCGCCAATATCTCTACCCACAAAACACATCACCACCTCCTCTCTTAAGCTTCACTCTGTAACAGGCCAGATATGCATAGAAAAGTACTATGTACCATTAGGAAAAGTGGCGAGTGCCTAACGGATCATGTGGCCGAGGTCGCAGGTTCCTCCACTGGTCCGACGTGTTTGTCCCAAAACATGCGAACCTGTTTGATTACAAGCCACGTTATCTGTTGATGTCGTATGCGCAATCCGTTCTCCTCTGTGTCTGCCGAGCTCGGATTTCTCTTTCATCATTGCAGTTGCCATTTTCTCGCTCAGCTTTCATGCTGTGCTGCATATGCAGCCCACAAAAATCCTCATGTTATTTCTCGGTGGGTCTGGTGCTCCGACTCCTCGTTTTTCTTTTTTTCTGGCCCATCTCAATCTTCGCAGCACTATGGCGCTCGCCCTTGCTTGCTCTAATCATTTGCATTTCAGGAAAATGTGCTCGGGATCATTGTCAATGCCATTCGCAAAATGCATGCAGGTTTTCGAGGGAACTTAACCGATGCGAAAAAGATAGCTCTCGAAATCACTGTGGCCGGTGAGACACTGCATAAGAAAAAAGGGGTGGCATCCCATACTTCTTGCCACGCCTTTCTTGTTCTTTTACGTTCAGCTTCTTTATTGGACTTCGGCCCACCTTCCCACATCCTTTTGTTTTCGTTTATTATTAGGTAACAATGTGGGGAACCAGCCAGTACCAGGGCTGCATTCATGATGCCCGTGCGGTAGACATGCAGGATCCCGGGAAGCGCCGCTGTTCTTTGCGTGCTTCTTAGGGCTTTTCTTGCCGTCGTCGTTTTTAGTTTGTTCGGCAGCCACACTGGCGCTCCAGTCCAAATTTAGTGCAATTAATTTGGTACCCGACATGAATAGTCGTCGCCGGCACTCCCGTGGTCTGTGTTAGTTTGGCAGGATTTTGCTATTCGCGTTTACCGCTTTAGCCGCCGCTTTGGCCGTGCACTTCCTGATGTGACTAGTGTTCCTGAGACCCTTGTCTAGTAGGACGTCAAGGTATCTGGCTTCTGTTACTTGCTTAATCTCCTGGCCCGCCACCATCAGTTGTATGCTGCCTACTCATTTCCTCCCTATCAGGAGAATGGTCCAACTCTTTTCCGAAGCAGGTTGTAGTCCAGCTCTATCTATCCAACTTTTTTGTCTACCAGAGGGTCATGTTTGTCCTTAGTTCTAGTTTTTCTCTGCCTTTGCTTGAGTAATGACGGCTAGGTCATCAGCATCATCTCCACTCCCTGTGGGAGATCTATCTTACTGTTTCAGGACGTCATCATTTGTTATTTTCCTTGGAAGCTTGGGAGCTTGACATTGACCCTTGTGGGGCTCCAGCCATCACGGCCGTCTCCACTCTGCCGTTTAAAACTCTTCTGCCCTGCAGGTGCCCCGAGACGGCCATCACGAGGAAGGGAGGGATTTTTTTTCTCACCAGGGTGTCTAAAATCCTCCTCTACGGTAGACTGGTTAACACATTTCTGACATCCAGAACGACTGCCACAAGGAGCTTCCGTTTGTATATAGGCGATCCGTGAAGTAACTCAGCCTTGGCTGTTATTCGTTGTGGTGCTGAAAGAGCTGATTTATTTTTGCAAAATCTATTTTTGTTGGCCGTTAGGAGACCATACTGTTCTGCTAACGCCCTAAGTCTGTTTCCTATAATTGCCTCATACCTTCTTGTTAGGGTGTTCAGGAGACCTGGGTCTGTACTTATAATTCGTCGCCAGCATATATATATATATATATATATATATATAAATTGCTCTCTCTCTCCCCGTACAGTATAAACTTGCAAGTGACTTGATAAACCATGTAACGATGTTTTTCGATTAGCTAAAGCAGAGTTCCCATCATTAATTTCTAAGATCGCGTCGTTGTGTGAGTGGTTGGTACTTGCGTGAGTGCTTAACAAGCGATTGTTGCTGATATTGTTTTACCTTCATTAACGCTATCTAAGGACAGACGGGTGTCTTCATGGCACTTATTGTAGTAATATTTGCGATATGTCAGACGTAATATATATAAAAAAAAAAAAAATATATATATATATATATATATATATATATAATTACGGCTTATTTGTTTTGTTCGGCTGCTCGCCAGGTGTTTTCTCATCGGTGGTGCGCGGCCGAGATAAAGCCCGTGGTAACCTCGAGGTTGCCATCAAGATAATACGCAATAATGAACTCATGCTGAAAACGGGCCAGAAAGAACTCGAGATTCTGAAGAAACTGAATGACGCCGATCCTGACGACAAATACCATTGCCTGCGACTTTACCGAAACTTCTCCCATCGACAACATCTCTGCCTCGTGTTTGAGTCGCTCAGTATGAACCTTCGAGAGGTATGTCTGTCTGTTTGTCAGTGTGCACCCCAATGGTCTCACACTGTAGTTTCTCAAATTCTAACTGCCCGGATCGTGCTCCCGTGAGCTTAAGCTGTTCTTTTTAACTGCTCCATAAGGCTAATGCCCGTGTGCGGCTTTTCATGTCATGGCCGATTTTCCTTCGTCCACTCCGGCATTCGCCTTGTCTATATTGGGAACCATGGAAACCAATTTAAGCGTGGCCGGTCCGGGTCTCGAACCCGGTCCTCCCAAATGCAGGGCAAAGGCTTTGTCACTAAGCCGTCTTGCTCGGTTTTAGGAAGTAGTTGTATTCCATTAAACATATACACACAGTATACGTAGAGAGAAAGAGGCATAAGAGCATATGCATTTTGATCAAAACATTTTGGAGTCAGTTACGCTTGCGTAGTGAAGGTATGTGTTCTATTCCTCATAGGCGTTTTTGTAAATGATTACAGATCCTCAAAAAGTACGGCAAAGATGTAGGGTTGCACATTAAAGCTGTTCGCTCATACGCTCACCAGCTGTTCCTCGCCCTTCGCCTATTGAAGAAGTGCAATATTCTGCACGCTGATATCAAGCCAGATAACGTTCTCGTGAGCGAGAACAAGATGCAGCTCAAGTTGTGTGACTTTGGTTCGGCGTCCTCGGGCTCCGACTCCGAGATTACACCCTATCTCGTGTCGAGGTTTTATCGCGCACCAGAGATCATTCTGGGCATCGGCCACGATTTTGGCATTGATCTCTGGTCGGTCGGCTGCACTCTCTACGAGCTCTACACAGGGCGGATTATGTTCGCGGGCAAGACAAATAATGAAATGCTGAAAATGTTCATGGAGCTTAAGGGTCGCTTCCCTAACAAGCTGCTCAAGAAGAGCCCAGAGATTCTACGCAACAAACATTTTGACTTTGATATGAACTTCATGTACTATGAGGTTGACAAGGTTACTGAAAGGGTACGTATAACAATATATATATATATATATATATATATAGCAAAGATATAATATTTAGTTTTCAGTTCTGCTTATAGACCGCTCACGTCTTGCCTATTGAAGGTATTCGACCAATTGTCATGCTTGATCTTTCAAAATCACTCTAAATTGTGTGGAGGTCTCACTGGAAGCAAACGAAACGAAAAACGAAAAATAAGGATTAAACGTTGTTATTATCTTTAGCATGTGTAATCAAGGTACGGGTGTAGACAGTTTAACTATTTATACCTATAAGTCTGGCTTTATATACTCATATATACATATGTAAATAGAGAGGGGGAACTTTTAACGGATTTAGTGTGCACATTTGATGAGTCTTATAGCTCATGTTGTATGTGTGTCAACCGTGTGCTTTGATTGACAGGAGAAGGTGATTGTCTTGAAGAACATCAACTCAACTCGCGATTTAGGCAATGAACTGTCTGGCGCCAATCTTCCCCCAGCTCAGCTAAATAAAGTAAGATTATATATTTATATATATGTTTTACCCGTGAAAGGAGAATGACCGACTCGGGCATGTTTGCCAATCCAAGATTTGCACAAAATTATACAAATAGAGGATATATTCCGATTCCGGCACGGACATACAGATATCTTACTAGGCGAGGCATACAGGCTAGGTGCCAAGAGCCTATTGCTACTCGTGTAATTTTGTAAGTATATGTAATAATTATATATATATATATATATATATATAATACCTATTACATATACATATATAAGACGGTAACATGCGTTCCTATTGTTTCTTTATTCCTATTTCGTTTTCCACTTTACGTGAAACTTTTTATCGCGTTTCGTATCGTTGTCAGTTTTTTGGAGTCGTAACCTGAATTACGGCCCACTCATGGTCCAAAATGTCTTGACCTCTTAGCTCATTTCAGCGTTTCATACGTATGATCGCCAACTAAACATTGCCTCATACTATCTCTGTTTTATCTCTGCGGTCGTCGCCATTTTTCGGCATTTACAGGTTCAGCAGCTACGAGAACTGCTGGACAAAATTCTCGCAATTGATCCACAGAAACGCCTGACGATCCATCAAGCGATGCAGCATCCGTTTATTACGGAGAAGATCTAATTGGCGTAGCTCAACTCAGCTCGAGCAGTCAGTGGGTGCGTGATGGCCGTTGTGGATCGACGAGGGTTCGGGTCCGGGGTGTGGTGGAGTAGAGCGAGTGAGTTTTCGAGCCCGCTGAAAGAAGTGTAGTCAATGCCGAGGAGACTCATGTCTTCGACGCTGTTGTTTGACAATTAACAAACAACCGTTCGTTGCGCTCGATGATTGCTTAGAATTAGCACCAGATCTTTCAGCAACAAAAATAGCTATAATATTGACAAGGACGACAGTAGTGGGGGGAATAAGTGCTAAAATATATGTATATGTATATACATATATGTCCCGTTGGAAATGTTTTACCTTAACAGAAACTATTTATTTACCGACAGAAAAACGAAATTTGACATGGACGATAACATTGTGAGCATGAAATTTACATCCACAACTGCTACTACTACTACTACTGATTAACTGGATAACTGCGAGCAGTAGCCTCGTAGGTGTTCATTCTCTGCTCGACACTGCAAGCGGCTGTCAAGCTCTGCTGAAATTGCGTGTCGTGCATTGTCGAGTTACTTAAATTAGTGCTGGTTCCACTCATATTTATCGTGACGCAGCGAAGTGTATGACTCGGATAACAGACGGTTGAGGATAATTGTGAGCACAATTATAATAATATTCGATTATTATAATAGGCAGGCCTATTATTGAAGTAGATCAGGACAAGGGTAAGCCATTATATATTGCCATTGATATATATATATATATATATATATATATATATAGCAATGACAATGATATATAGAGGAGAGAGACAGAGAGAGGTAGAGGCCATACATGAGACATTGTGGCGTAGTTCATGGGCTCCATCACGACATTACGATAAAACAGTCGCGACCACATAAGTATCAACATGCGCACCACAGCAAGCAACAAAACCTATGATACCAACCAATTAACAGCGGCTACTGCGATAACTACGAACCAGTCGTAGTACCATTACAACCAGTTGATAAAGCGTGGTTGTAGTTAAAACGACACAAGAATCTAAGTGTGATTGGTAACAGACGCTACGCGTTGTACAGAGAATATTGTGTATTTAGTGAAATTATGGAAGTCGTGTCTGGCCACTGATTTGTGGTCACCTGTTGGACTGTATAAATATTGAAGCTCGAAGGGATACTAAATAAAGAAAGCAGTTAATTAGACTTTATCAAGCGCGTTTGTTGACACATAAAGTGCGTTGCACGTCGAAATCACATGAAAATCCTTAAAAGGTTTCGTTAAGTTTCGTTGGCGTTGTTCCCAGGACAAGTACCCTCCGTCCGAGTCAACTTTCTAATGATGACCATGATGATATTGCATGCGCGTTGAATAATATCTGTAAGATCTCTAGAATACTTCTTTTTTTCATTATGTTCGCTCCTCAGTTAACAGGTCTACCATATTTTAAGGAAAAAGGGTTCGACGACGACAAGCATTGACCGTTAACTTTCGGTCACACGGAGTCTTCAAGTCTATTTACTGTTTATCGTTATTCTCTTTTTGTGAGCGACAAGACATTGTGATCTGATCGAGACTATGCCACAGCAACCGGTAGGTTTAATAATTACCCCTTGTTTTGAATCTGGCGTATGCTTCGCGCATATAGCACTAATCTCCCGGCCAGCAGCAATAACTAGGAAACTAGTTTAAGAGAAATAACACCGTTTCACGACGTGGGAATTTGATGTACTAGATATATGCAATACGTGATATCTAGTAATAGAGAGCAGATACGTTTGAGCAAAGCTGCATTTAGATGTCTACTCCTGAGTGTATCATTTCGTGTCATAAAGTGATTGGTGTAATTAGGGTGCCTCTCAGCGAACTAAATGGAGTGACTTGATTGTCTTTTTTTTTTAAAAAAATGCAAATCTAATTAAATAGGTTATGCCCAGTCTTACTTAATAAAGACGGCCAAAGGGGGTGGTCTTGGCGGCATCTTTTTAATTAAAGGGCGTTCCTGTGGCGACGACAAAAATAAGACATTGTTGGTGTTTGAGTGGAATCCGTTCTTCATCGCTGGTTTTATTACATCGGTTGAGCATTGTTTTACTGCTACATCCATATACTACTATATATATAGAGGAAGCCCATATAGGTCCAGTATAAGAACGTGTAGATCTGATGGAATGATGGCGTTTCCGTATAGGAGTATCTGACCTACCAAAAACTACAGGTGGATTTGTACGAGAGGTGAGTTATAGGTTATGTCTAACCCGGAAGTAATAAACATCGTTGCAATAGGGAATCTCATAGTAAAGGCTGATAGGTTGCAGGTGCAAAAAGCTTATATTCACTTAAAACCCGTTGATATTGCAGCCTCAAAACCATACGTTTGTTATCAATTGCGTCTACTCAGTACAGCTACATAACATGACTAGACTTTATCTACAAAAAAGAAACTGCTTAACTGAATTTGCTTTCTCATATCAAATATTCTTTACATTTATTTGGCACTTATATACATTGGAAATATATATATTTATATATATATATATATATATATATATATATAATCATCGTTTGGTAACGTTGAAAAAGATGTAATCGCTCATATATCTAGTTACAGTTTAGCTGTGCGCTACCTTGCAGCATTCCGTCACCCCCATAACAATATCTCATGTCAGACTGTACAATGTGTACAACAACAAGCTGTCTGTCCAGTATGAGATGAACGATGTGGCGACGATGCGGCCGCGTTCAACCACGAAAACAAGATGGGCGAGACGGATCATGGATGATCAGGGACTTTATCGACCCATGGACGCCGTCGGCCTTAACGCACAATTCGCGTCGACGTTTGTGGACAGTTACTACAAGGCCAACATTGCCAGCTAGCTGTTTCGACCTTCCCCTAACCACGAAACAGTTGTGTAGTATGTATGTGTCTAGGTAGTTTAGGCGTCGTTGTAGCTGCTGTCGATAGCTGTATAGTAAGTACTAAAGTTTAGCCGTGGTCGCTATTGTCATCACAGAGTTATGGTCTCCAGGTACTATTACTGTGATCGTTCTTCCTTCCCTTTGTGTGAGCGACTAGAACAAAAGGGATCATTATTATATCGAGACGGTATTGCAGCAACGAACATAGTCCGCATTCGTAGTAACCATAGCTAACATATTGTTGTTGCATTGTTGTGTTTTGATTATCGGTCAGCAAAGGCAATCTATGTCTAGCTACCTCTCTCTCTATACTCGTCCAAGTATCTCTTGTCTGTTTAGAGGGCGCAGGCCGAGGCCACTCGATAGGCGAGCCATATGCCCCCTTCATCTCAACCGCAGAACGATTACGTAAACACTAAGACAATCGGCGCTGCTCGACAACAAAGAGACACCACCTTCGCTAAGGTGGTTAAAAATGCCCGGCGACGTTGCTATCTTCCGCTGTTACAAATGCGGTGCGACTATAGACTTTCTCGGCAGCATCGTAGCTTCATCCAATTCCTTCCCACATATGAATATATATATATATATATATGCATGTATGCATATGTATATAGAGAGAGAGAGAAAGAGTGCGGGAGGGAAGATGCTGCTTGAGTGACACAACCATCCGTATTCCTAGCGGTCCGAAAGGCTGGCCGACTTCAACACACGCTGTACCGTTGACGTACGGCGTGGAAGCCTGCGAAGCCCTCGCTGTTCTCTTCTTGCTACGGGGCTAATGCCTTTAGGACCTGCAGCTCACGGACACACATCGATCTGCTATCGGCTAATGAGCCGAAACAGGCTGTTGACAAAGCGTTGCAACAACCAGTTCGGGCACAACAAGACAAGTAATCGCTCGCTCTGTTCCTCCGCCGACTAATGCGGCGCAACGACCACGAGTGAAATAGTCGCAAACTTTGCAAATTTGTGAAAATCGCAGATCGCGTCATGATGACGACTGACAGCTCACCTGCGCACAGCGGTGTATCTACATACAGCTCAGTGTGACGGTCTCATGTGACTCCATTTTTCAATGTGTGTGTGTGTGTGTGTTTGTATAAATGAGTGGGTGTTTGTTGTCAGTCTCACGGCATTTGCTTTGCCCTGCGCCACATTTCCAACCGTTTCAACAGTGATTCAACCAAACAACATCCACTAGCTTCATCTTCACAGAGCAACAATCTGCGAATTGTTAACAAGTTGAGTCCGTCCTATAACAAGCGTGCTATGGTTATTAAGTGGATTGCAGTTTTTATCATTGCTGCTGCTGCTGTTGTTGACGACGACGACGACAATGATGATGGTGGTGCTGAGCGACACCGAGTGACAATGGGCAATGGGCGCGATAAGCATGTTGGGTGGTATGGTGATAGTTTGTGTTATTGTTAAAGACGATGATGATGATGATGATTATTATGTTGCTTCTTTAACACCGGCTTTGTACTACTAATACTACTACTACTAAAACTCCTTCAATACTGCTGCTTCTGCTCGAATTAGGTATGAATGGCGGCTGGTTATCGTATTGTAGTCAACAGACAAGGCTCAGAACACGACAGCCTTCCTATGCGCGAGCTGCGTTACCGCCGGATTGTTCTCTTGTGACAGCTTATGTGGAATCATTTGACGGGGCGCCGTTGACGGGTGAGGAATGCCAACACTGGACGGGGTTGGCAGCAATTGTGCCAATGATAGGGGTGGATGCGACAATGGGGGTAGTAGTTGTTGTTGTAGCTGTTGTTGTTCTTGTTGTAGCTGTTGTTGTTGTTGTTGCTGCAGCTGCAGTTGTTGTTGCTGCTGCTGCGGTTGTTGTGCGGTCGGAGAAACGGATGCAGCATGCAGGGCCATGTTTCCCAACGACGTGTACTTGAAGAGACTGCCTGACACAACGGGCGGTGTCCTCGGAGACTCGGCGAGCAGATACGAACAGTAGCTGAATCTGAAGCGGTTTTTCAAACAAGTGAACGCAATCAACATCAATCAACGGCGCGCTAAGTGTTGTGAGCCGCTCAAACTCCGTGCTGTAACTCTACCGGTCATTAGTGGTAGCAGCGACGATGCGAAATTGTTCATAATGTTACGTCTGCTTGACACGCGTATGTATGCGTAGTGACATTTGATTAAGAATGCAAATGGAGCGGCAATTGTCTCCTGGGAACGGGAATTTTTATTTTAAAAAAAACTAACCTTCGATTGTCGTTATGTCCTGCTGCAGGATTCTGGCGCAGGTTAGGTACTGTCTTCGGCATAAGGGAGCGGTCCTGGCAGAGTGCACTCATGAACGGCAGGTTGTGCTGCGACGACTTCAGTCGAACTTCATCGAGAACGTCTCTCGAGTCGAGCGAATCCGAGCTCGTGCCGACGCTCGTTGATGGAGCCGTTGAAAAACGGTGAACCGCCAGATCGCTCTGCGACTTGGCCAACTGAGCGGTGAAGCAAAATAACAGAGCGAGAAATGGAAAAAACGTTATGCTTAGAGCGTTGCAGAGTATACAGCACACCAGAACAACGTGTCCCGCAAAAACTAAGAATATTAATTACTGAACTAGAGCTACACACCTTATATCAGCTTAGGCAAATAATAATTTATATATATATATACAGAAATGAACAGGCGCTTTTAGATGTGTCTTCGAAATGCCCGCCACGTCTCTGAGAAGCCTACTGTGTTTATAAAACATGTCTATGTGAGCGCAAAACACTGTGCAACATCCGAGAGCTTCGTTAAGTGATTTCATTCATTGTTTTTTTTTTGTATATGAATTCTATCGAAATTGACAGCAAACAATTACTGATATGAGCGACAGTTTTGTAGGAGTTTAAAAATACCTTACTGCCTCGAAAACTGCCCAAAATATTTGGGCGTATTTAGCGAGGACAGCATTTAAAAAACTTCGCGCTAGAATTGGTTCGCCAACACCATCACTCGCCTTCGCTCTCATGGTTTCGTGTCAAAGTTAAACCGATGTGTACCTCCTAGCTTGAGCGAGTGCATCAAAATTGAGCTGGGTTTAGAAAAATGCTCTTCTTGGCCTGCAAGACACAACGAGTGTTCATTCTTGGACCGAATTACTAACTGTGACAAAATATGATAGTCTTTTTTTGCGACAATGTGAAACGTGGACGAGATTCTGGTGCGCTCCAGGTAGGTTTGGTGAAACAGGCATGGCATCGTCCACCGCGAACTTTTTCCTAGTGGATTCCCAAATTATAGACCAGGGTGTCTACTGTAATCAGCTCGACCGAGCTTTTGTCGCCATTGAAAGGAAGATAGCGTCTTATGAATAGAAAGGGTATTATTTTCCACCAATACAATTGGAGCCCACCCATGTGAGCTTACCCACCAAGCTTCGATTAAGGCATTTTGCCACGTACTAACCAGACATCTCACCGTTAAAGTACCACTTATTCATGTGTCTGCAAAACTATCCACAGGGTCAAAATTTACTTCACCAGAAGCAGGAAAAGTACTCGCGGAGACATTCCTCGAGATGCAGAGAAACCAGAATTTATTTTTGTCATGGGGGTCCAGAGATAAGATTTTAAATTGTAAGAAAGTAGCCACAACTCTTCCATTGTTAGAGTTGTGGCTAACAATGGAAACTGCTTTAGTTAGTAATGCTGTGCAACAAGCAAATAGCATGTACATAATGCTTGTTATAACATTGGTTCCTGCTAAGATAGTACACGTACATGCTGTAGTTCCGGCTCGGAGAGCACCTTGCTGCTGTTTGGACTGCGCGAAAGCGATGAGATGCCTATTTTAGTGCGCGGTTTCACCGGCGGAGGTCGCGGCTTCTGGTGGCCAGCAAACGAGGTGCTGCGGGTCGCAGGCTGTGGAGCACCTCGGAGCCGGGCTGTTGCCGAGTTCTTGAGAAACAGCGGAGTCGCCTTCTGCGGTGTACAGCTGTCGGATAGGTACTCTTCCGAAGTAGCCTTCATTGCGTCCACGTACGACACCGCTATTCGCAGATCGGCTGGTACAAAAATCGAAGGCAAACAACATATACATTATTCATTTAAATGGCGCATAGATACGTATATCTATCTATCTATATATATATATATATATATATATAGATAGATACGTATATCTATATATATATATATATATATATATATTGCAAATAGAGATCCTAAAATATTGCCTCCGTAAATATATTTCCTAAAGTATATATTATATAAACAAATGTTTCTAAATATATATATATATATATATATAAAATCACCGTTAGTCGCCTAAAACGAGAAAACAAATGCTAAGATACCATCAACGTTTTAGAACGTGTGTATAGTGTGAGATAAACAGCAACTAAACGGCTAGGGGACACCGTGCCCGGACCTACTTTGTGGCTTGTGGTGGTAGAGCGAAGCATTGGCCAGCGCGATATTGTCGAGACTGATCGCCTTATCGAGCGTGGATGTTTCGGGCACAGCTTTGAGCAGAGACGTCGATGTGTTAATCGCGTCCGTTGACGCTAAGTACGTCACGTAAGCACCATCTCGACCGTCGACGGCCTCGTATGAGGATCGGATTCGGTCCTGGCTACTCGGCGATCCGAGTCCGCGATTTCCTCCGACGGTTACGTCCTTCGACAGCAACAACTTATTGTGGTAGCTAAGGTTGTACTCAGACAAAGCTTTCTTGTTCAAGTTCTCGAGAGTACCGTAGTCAGAACAGCCACCTAGTTCCTTGTTGTTATTGTCGTCATCATACTCCTCGGTATTGTTATTTTTACTGCTACTGCTGCTGCCGCTGCTATTGTTTTTATTGTTGTTGTTGCTGTCGTCGTCGTCGTCGTTATTTTGGTTAGTGTTGCTGTTGTTGTTTCGGCGGCTGCTGCTGCTGATGTTGTTGTTGTTGTTGTTGTTGCTTTTGTCGTTGCTGCTGTTGTTGCGGTTGAGGTGTGACAAATGAAGCGATTCGAGTGAAAGCGCCGGGGCTACCGGAAGACGGTGGTCGACGTCATCTTCATCGTCGTCGTCGTCATCTTCTTCGCTCTCGGGCGACTGAGGTTTGTCGGACATCACCCCCGAGGTTGTGTTCGATGAGCTGCTGCTGATGACTGAAATCCTCGGGTCGCTACCGGTGAGCGCCGGTGAACTGTGCCGGCTAACGTTGCTGCTGAGCGTGCCACTGGCCAGCAGGTCCTTAACAGGCGTCCGGGCGCCGCTGGTGCTGTTGCTGCTGCCACCGCCGCCCCCCCCGCCACCGCCCCCGCCGCTGCCTGAGCGTGCTTCTTCCGGATCGCAGATGTACGACTCACGGTACTTCGTCACACGATTGCGCCGCTCCATTTTCCGCAATTCGGTCAGGCGTGGCTGGATGGCCATATTGAACTGATGGGTACGTTTGCACAGCTCCAGGAGGGCACACGCCATCGCCTCGGACGGGCAAACGTAGACAAACTTGAGCAGCTGGCGGCACCGGCCTTCCAGGCGCACCTCGAAGCGCCGTCGGTCGAACGTCAGCTTGGAGATGTCGGACCAGGGAAACAGCGTCTCCTTCGTCATGACGACGTTGCAGCTCTGCGTGGCCAGCACTGAGACGGCGATCGGCTGATAGACCTGAAGGCCCAGCGGTGAGACGCCGACTAGAGTGAAGTCGTAGTTGGACTTCTTCTGCTGCACCCGATACACGTGCAGCGCAAACTCCTGCGATTCGCGGATGAACGCCAGCTGGGCGGTGCCCCGATTCAGGTTGTGATGGTCTCGGTGCATGAGCGGCAGGTTGGCGACGATGAACGCCTCGCCAACGGTCTGCACGATGTTCCACGTGAAGTAGTTGGCCGGCTCGAAGTACTTGCCCCGATGTTTGACCGGATCGTAATTGCCGAGGTCGGCCTGTAGGGCCAGCGAGGCCAGCATGAACGCCTTCTCCTGGCTCATGGCCCAGTCATACCTCAGCAGGTTGGTCTTCACCTGCTGGTAGTAGTGGTGGCACGCTACGCGGTCCTGCTGTAGAAACACCAAGCAGTCGAGGAAGTACTGCACCCGAAGGTACAGCGTGATGAGGGGTCGTCCATGGCCGTCGAGTCCGGCCGACGTGGCTTCCTTCCAGCTTTTGGGCGCTAACTTCGCGAGTCGGGCGCCCTGCTCCACGAAGCAGAACTCGGGAACACAGTCGAGACCACTGCCTGGTTGCACCTGGCGTGCCAGCCCGAACAGCTGCGAGTCCACGATGCCGAGGTAACAGCATAGCTGGTCGAATATATCCTGCACCGTGCATTTTAGCTGGAATATGCATGAACCGCACGCAACGAATAATACGAATGAATTTAGCACAGTTAGGTACGACTGCGCGAACGCGTGGCGTCACTGATGCCACAAAACAGACGGCTGCTAAACCAACACTCGTAATCGAAAAATCGCATCAAATGACAGTGACACTGGCAATATAGATAGATGGTGGCAACGCTTGAACAGATCAACGACAACGACAACCAACATCTAATGACACGCACACAGCGCGTACGCGAAATGAAAACGTAACCATTCATTACCTCGACGGCAAAGTAGAGCGTCTGATTGGTGAGCAGCTTGACGGCGATATATTTGCGTCCCAAGGGTAGAGGCGCGTCGCAGCGAGTGAACACAGAACGCAGATTGCGCCCCATCCTGCGACCTAGAACGTCATACACAAGTACCGCATCAAAATAGATAATTACGTTGAGGTTAATCGTTGTCATCATCATCAACAGCATCATGCTAATGATATATAGGGCAATGAAAGTACGAGTAACTTAGTACCACATCAGCAGCAGAAGCAATACTAATAATAATAATAATAATAATAATAATAGTAATAATAATAGCTACAAAGACCACAACAGTCGCAACAACCATAACAATATGGCGTGACATAATGATGAGTAGAAGAAGGTATGGGAGCAAACGATTGAGACATCTGCCTCTAAGCAATATGAGTGACAGAAGATCGCAGTGCAGTCTATTTTTTCTACATGTGACATGTATATATTTATATATATATATATATATATATATATATATATATATATATATATATAGACATCCGCTCTTGTTTCATGGCCTGATTATAATACACGGACTACTACGATCATGATTCAGATACCTTCAGACCTTATGATCAACATAGAATATCGTTTTCTAATAGGGCGCACAGACCTAGTCAGACAGTAGTATTAGCTTAAAGCCCTGTTATTTCTTTTAAGAAAGTTCAATACATGCAAAAGAGCTTAAGAAAAACTAATACATAACTGCACGAGCTGAACTAGAATGACAGCACAGCGAACCCGACTTATTGGACTGCCTCCACAATCTTAGCAGAATACTCCGTAAACAAACATAGCTACCGAAGAAGGTCCGAAAGCTTTCGTAGTGAAGACTCACGTAAAATACGACAATGACTCAAGCTGTGAGAGACCATCCGTGAGGAGAACATTGTCGTCCTGAAGACACAGTAAACCCGGTGGCAACTCATGACTCGATCAGGAAGAACTTTGAGCTACTGATCCCGTCTAACCATTTTCAGGTCATCGCACAAACTTTGAATATATTATTCCTCGCATTGTACATCATTTTGTAGATTCCTCACACAACGAGTTACGCCACCAGTAAGGCGTCGAATGGGCTGGTTATCTGGCCTGAATGGCCCTGGCAATGAAACCTGAGTATTTTTCGAGAATTTAAACAGCGGTGGAAGTTGCAGGCAGTGACTACAATAAAACCTCTACGATATTCACCAAAGTAACAACAAATAAACCAACTATACACGTTCGGCTGTGTCTTTTGTCGGTGGTTTACTTCGAACTTGTAAGAATGGCGATTCATGCGTTGCTTTACTCAACAGAATCAAGAAAAATGGTCCCAGGCGTCCGCAACTTATCGACAAGAGGTGCAGATGATCTTTGAAAAAATAGTGTGCATTCTTATGTAAGACGTTTTAGCCTCCATATCGTTTATCGTTTATCCCCGTCACTTAAAATCCCTCTCACAATAAAAAGAGATCGACTAGGAAACTCTTTCGATGATTAAAAATTGTACACATACACACACTAGGTTGCTCATTCGGCGAGTGGGGTAATTTCTTATTGTCTTTGAGACATCCTACATTTTGGGAGTTGAATTAAAAACACCACCGCACACAATTCTGTAGGCAGATAGTACAAATATGGATCACCTGACATAGATTACATTGACAAATAAAATAAACATAAAGTGCATACATATTATCTTTTAATTTTTATAAATATTGTTATTTCTCCTAATCGCTTATGAATCGCTTCAATCCTAAGACTAACTTCTCGCTCGA
Source organism: Dermanyssus gallinae (assembly GCA_003439945.1). Taxonomy (NCBI): domain Eukaryota; kingdom Metazoa; phylum Arthropoda; class Arachnida; order Mesostigmata; family Dermanyssidae; genus Dermanyssus; species Dermanyssus gallinae. The sequence goes on from QVRM01004733.1 coordinate 552,933, forward strand.
TTACTCTCTAAAAAAAAAAAAAAAATATATATATATATATATATATATAAATGACTGCAAATCGAGAATACATATGGCTTGGCGTATGCTAGCCTCCGTGTGAGTTTTCTCGCCTTTCCGACAACCCAATCCTTCATGCAGAAGGATCCGTCTCTAATCTCTCGTACGTATCATCTCGTGCACTCCGTTAACTGCGGTCCTGTTCGGCAAAATAGCCACCAACTATGTGACTATGCCGTATGGAGGAGTCTTGACAGTAACATTGTGCCAGAGTACGATTCTTCTTGCTATTATAAAAGGAGACAACGCAATGAGGGGATTTAAAAGTCATAAAAATCCCTGATCCGGAATGCTCAATTCTTGCCTTCGATTCAAAACGGTAGACGCTACTCAGCGTTCAGCGTACAGCAGATCCGTCGCAAAAAGTTGCATTTCGCAGCAACTACATTTATGAACAGCAATATTCAACGACGACAACAACAACGACAACAACAACAGTAACAACAACAAAATAAGACGTTAAACTGAAACATTCAGCGTATCACTTCCGCTTGCGCGAGTTTTCTCTTGTTCGTCGGTCTTTTTGTCGACGACTTCTTCTTCTCCTCCTCATCATCGATGTGCTGCCCTCGCTAGAAAACGAATGGCTGTTGCTACAGCGTGACATGTTCATATATCGTCGGCACATTGACACGGACACACGCATGAGACGGCTATCCATCTGTCTGTCTGCAGGTGTCTACTTGTCTGTTCGCGATCCATTTCATTCGCCATTCTGCCAACATTACGCCATGCTGCCAACATGGACGTCGCCGAATTGCCGCGTCTGCCGACGTGTCGGCCTGATTGTTTCACGCGCACGACGTCTACATGACAGTATATTGACTACGCGTAAATTCCTCTACCCTTAACCATATTTCCTACTCGCACTCTCTCTCTCTCTATATATATATATACATACATATAAAAGTATACTTTCAAATTTATATATTAATGAGAAGCATTCTCGCTCTCTCTCTCCAAATATATATATATATATATATATATACACATATATACATAAAGTGTCAAATAAGCTGGTTCTGCACGCATTAGGAGCTCATCTTTGCGCACTACTTAGCTCTCCCCCCCCCTCTCTCTCTCTCTCTCTTTCTCTCGAGTCCAACAGCTAGCCAATCTGCAGCAGTGATCCTTTACTGGACCCGATGTGTGACTGAGTGTAAAGAAATAAGCGTCACGGAGGTCGTTGGGTGACATTGTCGGATGGCCGCCGCGCGTGGCCGACGATGGATTTGCTGGGGCGAGGTCGAGTGACTGAGGTGATGGGAGGATGGGGTAGTTATTCTAGTAGTTATTCATGGTAATAATGATGATAGGACAACATTCATTGATTGACGTTGTGTGTGACGAGCGTTCGATTGCGCTGGCAATTGTTTCACCTGATCCTCGTGATCTGGCTTCCTCCTAGCTCATGCTCATCGCAAGCCCTCCCATCGCTCCGACGACTGTGCTAGACTGTTCCGACTGCGCTCAGTTTCGGAGGACAGGACAAGCCGAGGGAAGAGCGAGTTAGGCAGTGAATTGCGGATCTACGACGAGAACCGGAACATCGGAGAGCGGAAATGAAAGAACCGTAAGCTCCAGTTGAATGCTGGAGGAGAATAAGCTGTAGTCGTCGTCAAGTCGTGGCAAATTCCCCTTCGGCCAACAATTGCCCAGCGCCGTCGACAGGCGATCCAGCCAGTCAGTTCTATTGAGACCATTGGCTGCCAACAACTATTACAAGAACAACAACTGACTCACTTCATTGGGAAGTGAATCTGGAGCGAGTCTGTCAACAGCAGTGAACGTAGCAGTGTGGTGACGTATGTACTAGTCATTCAGGGTGCTAGGTACAAGTGGTATGGCCCAATCGAACCAATCAGTGGGTTCGTAGGATTCATGACGCGCTGAACAAACGCGTCGAGGGGGCAGCCCTTATTTTGCGCCCGTCATACAATACGCGTTGCTTCTAGTAGGCTCAGAGACAATATGTAGGTATATGTAGGTTTGTATATATATATATATATATATATATATATGTATATATATAGGACGTCGCTGCAATGATTATCATTGTTGTGAACAGGCACGCATTAGGTTGACCGTCCATGATCGCAGCATCGTTAACTTGTTTGTCCTTCATTCGTCATCTAAGTAGCGATTTGCGACAGACTCTCCCATCCGACGGGATACGATCGTCTAGAGGCGATCAAAGCTGTTATTAGTCTGCAACACAAACCTAACTCGCGCTGCCGCTGCTGCCTCAGCAGTGACATATCTCAAAACAACAACAACAACAACAACAACATCAGTAACAAGAATACGACACATCAACAACAACAACGAGAACGACAACGGCAACAACCGCAAACGCAATGAGTCATTGTTATTGTTGTTGTTGTTGTTGTTGTTAGTGGCTCACGTGTTGACTGATTTGATGGCATTGAAGATAGCTGCGTTTTATACGGACGGATGGAGCCACGCCATGAGCCACATCGGGCCGCTTAGCGAGCATAGGTTCGGAGCCGCTGTCGCCGATTTAAAAGTCGCTAAATGACATTCCAAACGCTGAAGACAACCCAATACATAAGCACATATTGGATTGAATTGTGTATATATATATTTATATTTATATATATATATTTATATATATATATATATATATATATATATATATGTATATATATATAAATATATATATATACATTTATATATATATATATATATATATATATATATATCATTGTTTCAGGCGGTGGTCGTGCTCGACTAACCGCTGTGGCTCAACTTGTCGCCGCCTGCCATGCACCGTTCGCCCAATAATCCACAGCGAGCCATTTTCCCAAGCGGCACGAGAAAGTCTCGTCGCTATTATACAATCTTCCGTTGCTGCTAACCGGACCACCCAGTCGGATGACAGCGGTTACTGGTTGCTATTTCATATTATCTCACCAGACAGAGCCGCCTTATGCAACTAGAAGAACTATATGTCCCAGAGAAGGAAAATAACATAAACGGTTTTATATATATATATATATAATTATATAGTATTTATATATATATATATATATATATTATGTAATTTAGTATATAATATATATAGATTAATATATATATATTATATATATATATATAGTATCAAATCTAATACAAATAAAAACTTATATTATATATATAATTGCCCCGGAACGATAGGTACTTGGTCTCGTGAAAAGAATGAACCGTAGACGATCCAACTAGCAAGGTGTCGATTTAAATCCATCTGGGCACCACGACCCTGACATGTTTTTCTCCATTGAAACAATTCTATTTAGGATGTAGGTCTGTGGCGATAGTACAGAGCAACGGATGGCATGAGTGGTATGCGTGTAAATACCGCCGCAAGCAGAGACACAAAGCAAGCCTGTATAGTATAATTATATATATATGTATATATAATATATATATATATGTATATATATATATATATATATATAATATATATATATATACTATATATATAATATATATATATATATATATATATATATATATATATATATATATATATATATACGTTTCAACCGTTCCACGCTAAGTTGGCCATGTTCACCGCGTTCATATCCAATCGCTGGCGGGCAAAATAAGTAGGGGGGGGACTCGTCGGCTCGAATCCGCAGAGATGCGTATTGTTGACAAGTGGGCAAGTACAACATGGTAATTAAATAGTACACGTCAACCGTTTTGGCAAACAACAAATTTCATCGTTAGGGAGGGAGCAGCATCGACTGCCAAAGAAAAATAGGTCGCATAAAATGCGTCAGAGAAAAGACTCGGCATTCGCCAATGGTGTTACTGTGGTCGTCGTCGTCGTCGTTGTCGTTTTTGATTGTTTTTGTTGTTTTTTTGCTCATAGTCGTCTCATGGCCGTTGCTGAAACGTCTATCATGTGGTACAGACAACGTAACAACAAATTGCTGTTGTTCTATTGTTTCTATTATTGACATGATTACTTGCTACCATTATTCATTTATCGAAACCTTTGTGAGGTATGAGTGTTTGCTATACGTGCTATCTTCCGCTGGCTTCAAATGTGTTGCTTTACTTGTTGTGCTGGTGTCATTGCTGTTCAACACTTCTGCTTCCGTTCCGGCTGATATTGTTGTTGCCGCTGCTGCTGCTGTTTTTTTCTTATTTAGCGCTATTGTTGTTGTTGTTGTTGCTATGAGTGCTGCGAACTACCGCGTTATTCCATCCAACAGAGCCACAAACAACGCCGTTGACATCGCCAGCCTCGCTTCACTTCAAGAGCGGGAGACAGGAATCTTCTGAACGCCTCCGGCAATCTTCTGAGCGCCTCCAGCAGCTTTTTATGATCTGAATAATGGTAATAATAATAATCATATTGATAATAAAAATACTGTCAATCTGGGCTTGGTGGCGACAACATTCGCTGCTTTGCCGCGTCTGGTCGAGGCGGACGACCAATGGTTGCAAAAACAGATTTCGCTTTGCGGCCGTATACTACTCGATACCACCCGCATTTTTTAGCCGTTTTCGATTTCATCACAAGCAGCAAGCACCACGCAGTATCGATCGCTCTATACCACGTTTGCCCCTGAATCGCTTGTCCTCGGCTATTACACTGATTTCGATCTAACGTTATTGTTGCTGCTATATATATATATATATATATATATATATATATCATCTCTTATATCTTAGTACCGACAGACATATCAGCACGGTCGTCATCTTACAGGGCGATCGCCGGTGTGCCGCTCGACTAATGATCGTACTAAGAGCCTTAATAGCAATCCCGAACTTTGATCGACTTCAAGATTCTGCTCCCCGCCGGCTGCGGTCGAGGCAAACGGTGAATGAGCCAAATGTTTTATTTGCACACCACTACAAACTTCATGTGTTTATCTAGTACATATATATATATATACATATATATATCTATATATATATATACATATATCGGACAAACGCCAATGTGTTTCCCGTTGTTGTTACGGTTGCCCTTGCTGTCATTTTGTTGTTGCACTGAGGAGTTGGTTGTCGATTTGTTTGTGCGTAATGATAATCATAATATCATGCCTAAGGATTAGAATTTGTTCCTTGTCCGCTATTGGAGCTGGTGCGGTTCGGTTCGGTGCCGGGGGTAGTGCGCGCAGCGGCACGGGCTTTCGAGGGGGTAGTGTCAAGGCGCTTCATGCAAGCGAAACACGCGCAGCGGAACACTGGGGCAGGGGTGGGAACATATTATAGAAGAACCTTCGGTTTACAACTCACCGCCGATGTTCGGCAACAAATGCTGAAACAACGAAACTTGGAATGTCCGCGATATAGATGGATGATCTAAACCATGTCTTAGTCACTGCCACCACCATCACCACCACCACGACCACCACGACCACCGCTACACACAAATCCAAACTTACAACCATAAAAAGACACCACAATAATGATGCTGGACTGATATACCTGCTGATCCGATTTGTTCTTCCACAAACCGCCATAGTGGACGTCCGGAATCGTCGCACCACCAATAACAACAACAACACCAACGTAGTCAACCTCTACAACAACAACCACAACAACAGCAACAACAAAAAACATCAACAACAACAACAAAAAACAACCTCAACAACAACAACAACAACAACAACAACAACAACAAAGACAACCGGCAATAGGCAACAAAAGCAACAACAATTGCAACCCCATCGACAGTGATGAGGATTCGCACATTCGTATCTCTCAGAGAGAGGTACGTGTCGTATCAATTGCTGCTCTTGGACAGCGTCTGCCGCGCGTCGAATCGTCTCGCACGAGAGTGGCATGAAGACGACACGCACAAGGTGGCGCTCGGGTCACTAGTGCTGCTCCGATCTGCTAGTAAATAAATGGTGATCGAAGCCGCGAAACGCGACCGTCTGTCCGTCCGGTCCATCGCGCCCTAATGATGATCCCGTAACGGTGCGTGTCATCCATCAGCTTCGGCGCACAATGTGCATGTAGTACAGTGCAACATTGATATAGCGATGCAAGAGAGATAGGGCGAGGGAGACAACGAAGGGGGAGAGAAAGAGGGGGTGGGAGGAGAGAAAGCTCGCGCGCGAAGCAGATCGGCGTTCAATGTCGACGGTATCTCACACCACCGCAGACCACCAACCAACCAACCAACCAACCGCATCTCGTCTACAAACCCGAACACCAACAACAATCAACCAGAGCGTTCACTTCTGACGTAATGCCAAATGTGAAGACAGGCCGAGGCAGCACCGCGGCAATGCTGTGCCCCCAGGTTGACTCCCTCGCTAACTGCTCTAACGGTACGACCAAATCCACACACAAATTCGATGAAATTTGTCGTCGCCTTTGTTGTTGTTATTGCTGTGGTGGTGGTGGTTGTTGTTGTTGTGGTTGTTGCTGTTGTTGTTGTTGTTGTTGTTATTGTTGTTGTTGTTGTTGTTGTTGTTGCTGCTGCTGCTTTTCTTTCGTGCCGCCGAAGACTTTCGATTATGAAGACACGCACATGCTGTTCGACGCAGCGCAGCAACAGCTTTACCTGCTGGGAACAAAGTCCGGCGATGCGAATCGAACGCAACGCTTCGATTCACCTGCTACCTGCCTAATCAAACGAACAAGTCTCTTCATTTTCGTTGTCTTCTATTCGAACAGATGCAGTTCCCTATGCTCTAGCAATATTAGATAACTGCGTGTATATATATATATAGTAGTTGGCGGGCAATATGAAGCAATGTGGCAAGCGAGGCCTGCCTCTTGCAGCATTCATTCGGATGCAGTAAGGCGGTCGTCGGTCGAGTTTGGTTGGACAGGGTCGGTTGTTAAGTGGTTCGATTGCAAGCTTTGACTTGCAATAGGGGACTAACGCCATGGAGAAGAATGGAGAAACAACACAACAAGGGGGCGAATGCTGCCGACGCTGAAGTCTTGAGCGGACGACGAACACACAAACAAGAACTAACTCTCACTAGCATCGTAAATTAAAGTAGACAAGATAATATGTAGGAATTAACTGCGTCGGTAGAAGCCTTAATCTTTCGACAGGAGACTCGAGAGCATCCGAATTCTTGCGTCAGAGGCAGTCGCTCGACATTCAGCGAGGAAATGCTGCGTCTGTTCGGGGCACATTGTTGAACTGGCCTAACCCTGGGTTAGAGAACCCGTGACCACACGTTCGCGCGGAGACAATTGTCCACTCCAAAGAGCTAGCATAGTGAAGTTACATAAATATTATATGTAACTTTCAAAAAAATCACTTAGACCTAGAAATTGCGGCAACTGCAATGCTCGGCTTTGGCATGTCCCTGACGCCGAGCGTCCAACACCCTCCTACCGTCCGACTCGCTGCTTAAAAAGACCAATATATTATATATATATATATATATATATATATATATATATATTATATATATTATATAAACAATGATTTCTATTGGGGCTACAATTTTTTTTTCGGTTTTGTCCGTAAAGAACCATTAAAAAATCCGAAAAAAAAATTGTAGACCCAATACAACGACTTCTGCTATTACGTCGCCGTACGTCAGCACTATACCGGGCTTTGAAACTTGACGTCTCTACACTTGGTGTTGCTTAGATGAAAACATCGACATATTGACGATGGCAGATATACCGATAGCACAACAACAGCAGCAGCAAAGACAATGATAATAATAATAACACTGGTAAATGATTGCGTTAATAGTAGTAGTAGTAATAATAGTAGTAGTAGTGGTAGCAATACCGCATTTAGCTCCAAGTTGAATCGCTCTGAATTGCGGGGTCAATTTAGCGTCTGGCCCCGTGTCCAACAACCCGCGCGCGCGACAACATTTTACCCTACGGCAATACGGCAAATTCACACTTGTTTTTATGGAATCCGCCAGTCAAATGGCGTGTTTGGGTGTGCAATCCGGGGAGGCGGGGGGTTCAATGTATCAGCCGACGAACGGCGTCTTCCGACGAACCCCTCTCCCCGCCTCTCTCTCTCTCTCTCGCTGTTCAACACAGAGCTCACTACTTACGTCATTCATGCTGGCTGATAAGCCGTCTTCTGTCCACCTATCTGTATGACAAAACAGGCTGCCTGTGTTGTCCAATGCCTGCACCCCCCTCGCGCCGGTTCCTTGCGTCGTCTCAGTAGATCACACTGAGCAAAAAGCCCACAACTACCGATATCGAACTGGCGGACGTCTACTATTATCGCTTCGATTGATTGCGACCGAATAAGTCAAAATGTTTAGTTCCGTCAACAGCAACAACAACTCCAGCGGGACACAACATAACACATAGTCAAACGCTTACTGCGTTTAGTGTTACCACAGCTGATACTAATACCACAGAACGGCCACGTGCAATGCGTAGAATTCGCGCCAAATATATATATATATATATATATATATATATATATATAGCTAGTAATCTAGATAACTGCTTTTAGAAGTAAATATATATATATATATATATATATATATAAGGTGTTTAGTCATTCACTCAGGCGTCACGTGAGCATTGCTAGATCTCGAGGTTAGGTGTTGTCCACTTGATCAGCTAGTGCCCAATACCGCGACCGGGTTTCTGCGTTGTATCTCCGGAGACCGAGGTGGATGCGATAGGCTGAGTCTGGCTATGCTTTACACAGGTCGAGCTCAAATTTCAGCAGATAAATGAAGTGTCTCGATTGGGAAAATAACAATATGCTTCGTGTCAACGTTGACACATTGTCTACAAAAGTGCCAACTGGACATATACGATCCTTCCTATCCTGACAACCAGCTGCTTGATTACAGCTTTGCCGCATAAAGGTCAGTTAGTGCTGTTTTGTGGTTAACGTGCAGTTTCGCGACGTTACCAAGTTCCATAACTGCAGCTCTACCATCGCTAGTCAAGGCAGTCGTCAGTGTGTAAAAAACCTTCTAACAGAGATATTATTGAGTTCGTTCGTAATATAGTTTTACATCTACTCACAGTCTTTTGACAAGAAACTTTTCATTTTGATACGGATTATTGGATTTCGACGGATTACGCAACCGAATAACTCTGTACTTGGACCGAATACTATTTGGGAATATAGTGTTGGCAGATGAGGCAACAACATGCAACCCGTCTTCCTGTGTGTCAACATGTTGCGTTAACACCCGTGCAAAACGCATATCCGTCACAAGCGCGACACTGTCCAAAAGCGGTGAGGCATGCCCAAGGGCGAATCAATAATATGTAAGTCAGAAAATTCCTCAACTAAAAATCATCGGGAAGCACAACTAAAGGCTTTCACGCAGACAATAATGACCGTATAGTATATCTTTGCGGCATTGCTACAATCATTTCAGCTTCGCACAATCGTACAGCGTTTTTTCTGAATCCAAACCGCTCCGGCCCAATTGACCCCTCTCAATAACCCCTGAGTTGCTGTCGATCAATTATCCGTACACATGTTTCTCTTAGATATTTGCTTTGGCGCAATATCCTGCTAATAAAGACTGTCAAGGATAATCAGATTGAAATAGTGCACACAGAAGAAATCCTACCACTTTGATGGGTATCGGATGCGCATCCATATATGAAGCGACCCATGAAAGGATTACATAACGTCTTCCGCTAAGCCATCAATTAATATAAGCCGACGCTCATAGGGCATCGCATTTGGCCCCTATTTTGCGTCTGGGCAACCTCTCGAGATAAGCCTAAGTGGCACTACAAGGAGAACAACGCTGCGTTTACCAGGATACGCGGAATCTGTCCGCTCAAAGTTTACGAATAGAAGGCGAATAACTGAACCAATATCAACGCGGATAAATATATTTCATTCAAATAAATACGTTCGTTCACCAGTCTTGTCTAACGCGTCACTCTGGAGCTGGGCCCCACCGACTGCAATTTTTATGAAGTGCTTCACGTGAATCCAATGACATAAAACACCGTAGATACTTCAAAGTATGTGTACAGTCCACTAGTAAATTTAATTGTGCTCAACACGGGCGTTAGAATCATCAATATGATCAGTTTAAAAGTCCGCTGTGATTCCCACGTATTCCTCCTAGCACGTCTAGCAAAGCACAACACCAGCGAACACATGCTAATAATGTAAAATATTCATGGAGGGTAGAGCGCAGTCAGTAAATCTAACAAAGCTGATGCGTTTCCTGTCTAGTCGCCACTGAAAATATCGAGAGTTTGTCACTGAATCATTCGCTTTTCTGTGTGCTATTGCATTGCGAATTTCGTTTTGCTGAATAATGGTAAATTCTAGCTAAAAGAGGACCGCTGAAACTGAAAAACAGTCTATTACGAAGATAGAAAAGGTCAGAACTGAATGCTGACAGGCAGATGACGAGAAGGCCTAACCCAAAGGAATGAATGCTGTCTAGACAGATTTAATGGTCTTTCAGATCGAAGCAATCGTGGATCAAGAGCGGCTGATATGGCGAGACTGGGACAGCGATAATCATAACAAAGGTCACAAAAATCATCCTGACGTTGTTCGGGAAAGTCGCATTTTGACTTTATAAGCAGTTGTTGCTTCCGTCGTTTTCGCTTCGTATTGTCCTTAACGTTCACACAAGCTTGCTGCGTACACGTATGAAGTAAAAGTAATAAGCATCTTTTACCTTGCATCTTCATTAGAAATTAGTAGGTGCACAAGAAACAAGTCCTCCAAGACGTTCAAGTCGCTATATAGCCATAATGCGTCATGTCGAGATCGAACCCGCAGTGTATGACACCAAGATGTAAGCAGGTTGATCATCTCCGCCACGACGTTCCGCCGAATAAATAGATTGACAGAAGGATAAGTATCTTGCGAACGTTTGGCCCATTGAGCACGTCTAGTTTTGTTGTAGTCGTTCATAATACAAGCCCACTAGATCCCCGATGATCGCTGTTGACAAAGATCGTCAACCTGATGCGTACGAAAAAATGTACGAGCGAATACGTCAGGGGCTGTTGTTCGTATCACTTGTTTACGACATGATATCGGTGTTGCGATGGCGTTCTTCCGCTGTCTCATAATCCAGGTATTCCATTAACGATTGTTCAACACCGACAATCTGCTGCGGATCATTTCGGCTGTGCGGAGCAGGCAGCCCAGAGGAAACTTGGCTCTGGCGCGGACTATGCGAACCGGAGGGAACTTGCCACCTTGTGTCCACAGACCTCGTCCGTCAACTCGACGGACAGGAAGAGGGAGGACGAAAATCAGCTGAGCTGTCAGCTGATAGGACGCTCGAAATCAGTTCACAACCTGACCAGAACAATAGCATGAACGGCAATCACACAAGCACCCACTCAATTACGTGTCGTTGTGGCATTGTTGTGCTTATTATTTTGCGAAGGATATAAGAAAAAGAAGAAGAAGAAGAAGAAAAAAAATAAGGAGAAAGTGATCTTACGCCTGCAAGACGGCTGGAGCAGAAATAGGCGCGGGGGGGGGGTGGCCCAGCAGAATGGCGTTCGGCTGGTGTCGACCGGACGGACGCATGCGACATGACTTCAATCATGTCGACTGCCGATCTGAGCAGTCATAGAGACAGTGGTGCCCGTGGCCATATCTGTTGTGTCCACTGTGGCCAGAGGAAGAGTGTGGACTTGGCCGCGCCAGACCGAAGACACAGAAGAATACATGGGGAATAATAGAGCGGCGCGTACGCTTTATCTCGTCTCGGTTACATAACAGATTGTAGCCTCTTGCGCAAGACTGCAGCTGGTATCGGCGGCGGCGGCGGGATAGGCAACGACAGGGCAACGTTAGAGGCAGTGACGTTCGTCCGAGGCATTAATTCGGATATGAATAAACTGGCTGTGGTCACGCTAGAGCGCTCAGCCAGATCACTCGTCACCAAGATGATCGGCGAGCTGGTTTCATGACTGCTGCTTTCCAATATTGCTGCTCCTACTTGTTACTGAATCTAACCGCTGAGAGATTAATAATCGAGTCATTGTTCTTGTTGTTGCTGTTGTTGTTGTTGTTGTTGCTGTTGTTGTTGTTGTTGCTGTTGTTGTTGTTCCTCAAGGCCATG
>QVRM01004733.1:567500-602500 GCA_003439945.1 Dermanyssus gallinae
CCTCACCACTTCTTCGCTGTTATGTCATCGCAATGTCATATGATGATCGGACTAACTCCTGACATAGACGCATGAATTTGTGCTTGTTTTTGCCAAATTATATAATCGTTATCTTCCGCTGTTGTTTTTATTGTTATTGCTTCGTTCCCGTCACAAAAGAGGCAGATCGTGTAGTGGTAGTGCCTAGCTTAGTTAACGGAATCGAATACAAGCAAATGGAGATTACGTCTGTTAGCTTGCTTTTGTACGTTGTTGTTATGCTATTAGGTTGTGCTAGCATAGTTGATTCATTTTAATATTTTCTAGTGTTTTTTAGTGGCTCCTTTGTCGTGTACATAGTGTCATCACCGTCTTCATTCTCAATCACTGATCGGTTCTCGATTCTAGACACCTCCTACGATCCGATCGTAGACACGTATTGTAGCTAGTGTGACGACTGGCCACTTTCGTCACCTGACAATATGAATTGTCTCTCTTTGGCTTTCTTACTTGTGCTGCTTTTTTTGTTTTAATCTAACACTAACGTACGTCATTGACTTTTAGTTTTTTTCGTTCATTGGTTTCTTTAGTTAAGCTCAAGCAGAAGACAATAATAGTAACAACAACAACAACACCGTAGTACGCATACGTCTATAAGAGAACATCGACAAATGTCATGCTGTTGACATAAAGGATGAACATTCTTCATCTGAAAAGTATGAAGAATGTTCAAGTCCACAGTTTGCTTTTGCGAAGGCTATCCGCCACCAAAATGCTGCGTTGCTTGTTCTTGATGTTTTTGTTGTTATTGCTGTTGTCCCCGATTTTTACTCGCGCTACTTATAGTTGTTGTTGCTGCTGCTGCTGCTGTAGTATCGGCTGTTGTTGTTGTACTCAATTGGTTTTCAGTTGTTGTTGTTGTTGCTGCTGCTGTTGCTATTATTGTACACTGTTGCTTGTTGTGAATGTGGACTGCGATGCTACGATGATGATGGTAGTAGCAGTAGCGCTGGTGTTCGAACGGCTTTGGACCATGTGAAGTCGCATTCGTTTCAAGGCACGCCAAGACACCGATCCATTTGGTGGCGCCACATCAGCGGCCTGGCTGCAACAGTTTGGCTGCATTGCAATTGCAACTGGCTACGGCCGGACCTCCATTCGGCTTGAATCGGATCTCATTGCGGCGGCTGCTGCTGCTGCTCTGGCTGGTAATTGTCGTCGATGTTCCTTCGACGTGTGCTTGCTGGCTGCCCTCTATACGCTTTTTTTTCAATTGTTTTACTTATTGTTGTTTTCGTTCTTCGGTAGATACGTCATTCGTCCACAATATAAACAACAGCAGCAGCAGCATAAGCAGAAATCGCCGTGGCAGAAACATACGCGTCGCGTGTAGAAGCCAACGTAGGAAGACCTACAGTACTACACGAATAACCAGCAGTACTCTACCACTACCGCAAGTTGAACATTGCTGGCTGGCTGGCTGGCTATTAGCGCTGTGCTCTGTGTACTTTGGCAACAGCAGCAGCAGCAGCATCAACAACAGCATCAGCAGGCTACAGAATATCTGTCTACTCCAAGCCGGACTTCGGACTGACTCTCTTCTCCGATGGCTCGATGATGGCCGTGGATGAAGCACGACGGAGCGCGGTTGGTTGTTTCAACTGGTTGCCTTGTTGTTTCGTCGCCAGTGTTGGCATGACGTTCGGTATTGCCTTGGTTGCTCCGAGAGAGAGCAATAGACACAGTTATATATATATATATATATATATATATATATATATATAGAGGGAGAGAGAGAGAGAGACGGGGTAAGGAATAAAGAAAGGAAGGGAGGGAGAGAGAGAGAGGAATAGAGAAGATAGCCGCAGACGCTGACGTCGACCAGGAATGGAATGCTGCCAAGGTTGTGTAGCGCAGCGCGCCAGCACCAGCGCCATGACAGCCTCGATGCGCTGACGGCAGCGACGGCGACGTCGTGGTCGGTCGATCGATCGATTGAACATGCGGTCGCCGTCGACGGTGCTGCCATCGCACGGCATGAAAAGAAGGGAGGGCAGGGCAGGGCAGAGCAGAGCAGAGAGCAAGAAGACAGGGTGCGCGACGCGAAGGGGACGGATAGAAAGAGAGAGAGAGAGCGCGCGCGCAAAAGGGAAGAGAGGCAGGGAGGTTGGATAGAGAAGACGATAAATCGAAAGCCGGCGTGTGACGGAATGCTGATACGTCTTCGATGCGTCCGGATTTAGAGTTGAACGCTGCTGCCGCCGCTGCCATCGCCACCGCCGCCGTGGTTGCCGAGATTACGTGACGTTACGCTGCTCGTTCGTTGACAACGGAGACAGTCATACCAGCAGCAGCAGCAATAATAAAAGCAGCAGCAGCAGGAACAACAATAACATCAAGGCTCGCACTCGACTATCGCTGCCAGCACAAGAGCAACAATAACGATGTTCATTTGTTCGGATTCAAACACATGCACACAAACACACGAGTATATATATATATATATATATATATATTGCTAAACCCTGTTGGTTTTTAATTTTTCAGCTTATTCGTCTCGCATTCCAGCTATGCGGAACGATCCCGTCCCTAAATGAAAGGGTTTACTGAACCGCCATCAGCTATATATATATATATATATATATATATATATATATATATATGTGTGTGCGTAGCAAAACATACATTTGTGATGTAAGAACATGTGCACAGCACGCTCGGGGCATATATATATATATGTATGTGTAAAAAAGTATTCTCAACCATACACGATCTGCGTGTATCTGTTTGAGACGAATATCCTGATCTCACACAAAACCGAAAGAAACGCACCACAAAATGAATGAAATAGATAATAAAAAAAACACCCCTAATAAGCTAAGGGGGCGGTTTAATATATAACATAAAATAAATGTTTTTTTTTCATATATAATCTCTCTCCCTCACGATATATAATGTATTTAAAAATATTTATAAAAAAATAATGCATATATTGCACTGTTTCCTACATGCGTAGCATATGCGTTAGCCATGCTCACAATCTTATCACAATTTGAAAAACAATTAGTGCTCGAAAGTCAAATCAGCGTTATGAGGTATTCCCGGTCAACCTGCAATATTCGTTATGGTACTGCATTGACGACTGAAAACATCTAGTTATATATATATATATATATATATATATATATATATATATATATATATATATATATATATATATATTGTGTTTAGAGTGAGCATGGCAAGCTCACAATAGTATATATAAAAACAAACGTTACAGAGACAAGTCTGCAGGGAAATAAATAACAGCTGTAACAGCCCTGTTAATCAGTAATAACAGCAACGATGTTGACGCCGACGACAACTACGATAACTACGTTTTTGTTGTAGTTGAAAGTATGTTACAACCATTTTTATTGGAACTTCTTTCGTTCTACTTCGCTTTGCAATCCGTGTGTTATTGTTCCCCTCTAATGTCGGCCTTCACCTGCCGTCCCATTGTCCCACGTCTACGGGACTGCTTTTCGCAATGCCTCATGGACGGACCCCCATAAATACAACGGTGCAACGGTGGGGCTCGAACCCCCCACGTACCTATGCGTCTCCTCCAGTCGCGAGGCGCAGGCGAATAATGCACCCACTACGTCACCGGGCTCGATCAGCCTAGGCTGCTGTTGTTGTTGTAGTTGCCCTGTATGCACTTTCGCGATCCATAAAGCCCGTGGGCTTTGAGCCTTCAGAATTCTTCTCAATGCTTTTCCTCAGCAGCTTCATAGCTCTGTGTATGCACCTCATGTAGGAGCGGCGTACCGTCGCGGCGGTCGACTTCGCTACGAGGGCGAGAAGTCTTCTCTTGCCTTCCTTTGTTGTTCGGCAGGATCTGGGCAAGCCTATTGGCCAGCTGGTCTGCGTTCGCGGTTATCTTCTCAACGTGCACGTTACCCAAGAGGACCGACCGTGTATGTTGTTATATAAAGGTCTCATCAGACGGTCGTGCGCGTTCAGTGTTAAGCATAGGTCTTCTCCGTGCCTCTTTCGGCTCGCAAGAAAAGCCGTAAAAAGCACCGCTTTGCCTCTTTCGGCCGCTAGCTCAAGTGCGTGCCGTACCATCCAATCGATCGACCATTATATCGATGGCTACTTGTGCTCCTCTTTATAGTATATCCTAGGATTATTACTTATATATATATATATATATATATATATATATATATATATATATATATATATATAGTAGTAATATTCGTAATAATTGTAGGATATTACTATATATTATACACTAATATTACTACTACTTTTTTTATTGATTATTTTTTTTATTGCGTGGATGAGAGAAGAAGACGATGAACAAGACGGACACCAGCCAGAATAGAAGTAGCAGCAAAAAACAGGCCGATAACGACGACGTTGTTGTTGTTGCTGTTGCCAGAGTCGCAATTGCGTTGACGCCGTCGAAACATGCAAAATGTAAAATCGTCACCACAGTGGCTGAAGGTGCAATGCCTCGAAATAAGCTGCTGAACATACGGGACATATTCGTCTCTCTCTCTCTCCCCCGGTATGCGTACATATATTCATGTATATGCGTATGCATACATACATATGTAGACATGCATACATAAGTTTTGCCCGTAGCGCCTGCCCGACAAATTAGCAGCCAGTTCTCACTGCCATAGAGCTGTACCAACAACCACTTCGACTGCGGCGGCGGCGGTAGTATCGCGTATAGGGGCGGCTGCGTTGCCCCTGTGCAAATGCAACTGAGGGCGACGTCCATGACATGGCATACGCAAATATGCCAAGAATTCGGCGAATGTATATATATATATATATATATATATATATATATATATATATTGATTTTAAAGAAGATTAAAAAAAATGATTATATACACTTTACAACTGCATGTCACTTCACATAGTTACAATATTGCATCGAGTCGGCCGTAATTAGACGTACTATACTTATCACTGCGTTGGCAAAAATTGCAGCCGGAATGAAATGATTTTTGGATCTCATATTGAGAGCAAACTTGAACAGATTACTGTACCCACTATTGACGGGATAAGATAGATGTGACTTTACACTGCAGTCCTTGCCAAGCGCCAAGCTGATGCTTAGCAAGGCTTTCAAGCAACGCAGGCTGACCGGAACGGTGTTCCACTCCGTGACAGCTTGAGCGCCAAATGCTTGGCTGACTTTTCTGCGTCGGTGTATGCGGATCTTCAGTGTGACCGTGCTGGACGCCCTGGTCTCTCTTGCCCCTCCACGCCGATCATGTTCTAATATTCTCGGCTTGTTGCCATAGATGTTCTTAAAAATCACTACCAGGGTTAAGTAGCGCTTGATATTTTCTATATTTTTTATTCTTAGTATATTGTGTTGCCCCCTCTCTCGACTGGCCGCAAACCAGTCCCCAAAAAAAACTCAAAACATGCGCCTCTGACTAGCTGCAAAATGGTATGTTTTTGCGGTTTTTGCGAAGCTCAAACTGGTTGCCCGGGAGCATGTTGTTGCTTCCGAAATGTCTCGTCATTAGAATCATACGTGTTTTTTTCAATGATTTTATTTTAAACAGTTAGAACACTCATAGGTATTACTACCTATATATATATATATATATATATATATTACAAAAAAAATAAATTTATGTATATATTTACACGTATGAGCGTGTATGCGTATTAGTGGAATACATATGTATATACATATTCACATATATATGTACTAGTATATGTGTGTGTGTATATGAGCAAATACTTATATGTAATTGCATATACACGTAAATATCATGCAGCAATCAAATGAGCAGATAAAAGTATAGCAAAAGCAAATGCCACAACAACGACGACAACAGCAACAACAACAACAACAACAAACAACAACAACAAGAGCAACAACAACAACAACAACAACAAGAGCAACAACAACAACAACAACAAAAGCAGCAACAACAACAACAACAAACAATAAAGGCTAAAACCTGCATGAAAGCTAAACCGAACTTCTGTCGCAGGCGTTCTACAACTACTACAACTAACACTATTTCGACTGCTATATTTGCTTGTCATCATTGGTGAATGGAACGATGTCGTAACTTATAGAGATAGCGACAACAGCAACAACAACGATAGCAACAACAAGAACAACAACAGTAGCCACAATAACAATATCAACAACGCAGCAGTAGCAATAACAACATCGCAACAGTAGCAAGAACAACATCACAACAGTAGCAAGAACAACATCGCAACAGTAGCAAGAACAACAACAACAGAAACAATAGTAACCACCACGTCAGAGACCTCGAGCGGATGCAGACGTGACCACTGTGGAGACAACCAGTCGCCTGTCGATTGAGCCGACCTATAAGATTGATAAACACGCCTCACACAGGCCTAACGCAATGTCGCAGCCAGTATCCACAATGCGGATACGCAACAACGCCAACAGAAACCTCACCATGACGCCATAGCGGCTGCGGCGGCGGCGACGACAATGACGATGATGATGACGACAATAACGTGGTAATAAGCTAATGCACGTCACCAGTTGTACACCGGCTGAACGCGACCTGCTGTCAAGACACGTCAAGATAGAGAGCTACACGCTAAACTCGAACAAAGTCGCAAGCGATCACTGGGACGGTATCATTAGTTAGAACAACAGCACAGAACTATCTTAGCCTTGTTCACAACTCCCGTAGTAAATGTGGGTAGCGGCAGTAGTCTCAGCAAAAATAAAATAATGACGACGACGACGACAACGACAACAACAACAACAACAACAATGAGAACAACAATGACAAAACAACAGCAACAACAACGACCACAGTGATATTTATATAGTGTTGTTTTTAAATTGGCAGCACCCGAGTTGTTAATTATTCAAGTGTGCATGCCAGATTGTTCATTTGACGAACAACGATGTCACGGCTACAACAACAACAACAACAGCAAAAACAACACGGCCTGCTTCTTTTCTGTAGAATGCAACACAGGAGATAACAGGAGTCATATATTGGCAAATAAAATGCCATTTTTGACAACTGCGCATGCGCACGTCTGTTTCGGAATGAGCCCGCGTGGAGCGAATGTTTCTACGTCGATTCAGTATCATTATTAGAAGTTCAATAGGGGTACATTTGCCGGCTGGCTTTGATAGCAAAATACATAAATATTATGTTGGAAAAATAATAATAATAATAATAATAATCATAATAATAATAATAATAATAATAATAATAGTATTATTAAAGAGCCTGGAAAGAAGCTCTTTGACGGAGCCAAAATGGACCGTGTTCCACCGACAGAGCGTGTCATCGGAACTACAGAGATTTAACATCTAGATGATGTTGAGTCGTCACTGACACTCAGGACATTGTACAAGCAATATTGAAATTAAATATTACATAATGAATGTATTAGTGGTTGTGATAATTGTATATATTAATAATAATAATATTAATAATAAAACTTGTCTATATATATATATATATATATATATATATATATATATATATATATATATATATATTATGTCATAATTTGTTTACATACGACGCGGTAATGACACCGTATAATTCGAATCACTGTATCACAAATGGTTGTATGTAACTACAGTTGATAACACGTCGGACTGGCTGATATGGAATCCGACAAACGGCCCAGTTATGTCGTTCTTACGAACAGCAGGAAAATGCAGGCTGTTTTACAAAAAAATTATCTATATATACAGCTTCTGATATTTCTGGCTGGTTGTTTCCACGTCTAGCTACCAGCTACAAGATGTCGACAAAATTGTGAGAAGTGACGGCCGAATCAACGGCCAAATGCTGCTAGAACACCTAGAAGTCACAGGCTCGACGGTGGCTACGTGTCACATACCTCTCGAAGCGCGCCTTTCTTAGGCTTAATACGTGCGACCCTAGCGACACTCCGCATACCCCTTCGAGGCGCGTATTTAAATTAAAAAAAAAGTATTATTTTACTTATTAGTATAACCGCAATTGCCTTAATTCAGTAATAGTTTTCGTTTAACTAAATGATTTAATTTTTTTTAAATTAATTCAATAATTTTTTTACAATATAATTAATTACCTAATTTATTTATATACATGTGAATGTTTAAATCCACGGCGCCGATGGCTCACTCCTCATCTATCACTCGTGTCCGAGTGGGAAAATTTTAATCTTTAATCTTCTTGTCCCCTTTTCTCATTCCGCAGGTTCCGCAGGCTTAAACAATTACATCGTCATCAGATACGATCCTTCTGCTCTCTAACTTAGACAGACATGTGTGGCGCAATGGCGATGGCACACACACACACATTATTCACGCCGGCTTTTTGATGTATTCCTTCGTTCGTTCGTAAGTTCCTTTGTCCATCCGTCGGATAGTTGATTGCTTGGTTTAACCATTGTTCGATCATTGCCTCGACCATGTTTGCCTTGCGCGTTAGCTTGGAGCGTTAGCCAACGATCGGCTCGCTGTCCCGTGACCTCTTGGTACTGCGGATGTTTGACACACACTCTTGACACTACCCCCCCCCCCCTCTTTCCATCCTCCACCACTACCCCCTCAACCTGTCTCCCACCACCATTGACTGACTGATTGCTTGCTAGTTGGTAGTCTGCTGCATTCCCGAAAATGGGGCATTCTCCCACCACCTCCCCCAATCCTCGCCCTCGCCTGAAGAAGGGAGCAGGGGGGTGCGAAGAATCGCAACCCGTTTTTTTCTCCACCTGCCCGCCCGCCCGTCCGTCCGTCCGCCAAATAGTGAGTCATCAATCAATAGACAGAAAGACACACAGATATCGTCACTCATTCAGTCAGCGTGTCTGTCTGTCTAGATAGGTCGCTGGCTGGCGTGCTATGGTAAATCATCGTTTGTCATAAGCAAATGATGATGATGATGATGATAACGATGGCGATGATGATGATGAGGATGGCGATGACGATAATAATAATAATAATGATGATAATGATGATGATGACGACGACGACGACAATGATCATACCCCGATATCAAAGTATTTGGCAAGAAACAAACAAGCCTACCTAGTGTGCGAAATTTGTCTGTATAGACACGTCCACGTAATGACGATTACCTTTACGATTACTCTGCTGCTGTTGTTGTTGTTGTTGTTGTTGTTGTGGGGGTTGCGGCTGCAGATGCCGCAGCTGTGGGCATTCACGCGACTTCACACGCGAACGCTACAGCACGAGTCTGAAGTTGTGTACGTTCGACGTTACGTTATCACCACTAGCATCACCATCCTCACCACCACCACCACCACAACCACAACCACCAGCGTCATGATAATAATGATGATGATGATGATGATGGTGATCATCATCATCATCATCAGGGCCATCAACAACATCATCAACAGCAGCATCCCATCATTATGATCGGTATCATCGTAAAGCAAAACAAAGCAGCAAACCACCAGAACCCGAAAAAAAGAAACAAGAAAAGAAAAACAAAACGAACCAACCAACGATTCATCGAAACACATACCAAGGTCTACCTTTTCGCCCCCCCCCCCCGCTCTCTCTACATATCTCTCTCTCACTCCGTTTTATTTCTTTCTCTCTCACTGTTTCATGTCGTCATGTGGCAGACAGTCAATGACTGAGTTACTCTGTCGATCGAGTCGATCGAGCACATGAATGGCCATGACGTCTGCGTCGGCCCGCGACACACCGCCTCCAATCAACGAAGACGGACACCGAGAATTGCTAGCTGTTAGCAAATCGACTCGATACACAACAACAAAAACAAATAAATAGTTTCTCAGCAATATAGCTGCAGCTCTATATAGGCTTTTATTGTACTACTACAACCATCATAACCACTATCATCGGCGCGTTATCGAACGTCGTGCGTTTTTTGTTGTTAATCTTGTCCCTGCTGCTGCCGCTGCTGGAATCATTCAGCTGTTAATTATCTATTGAAATACTAGCGGATAAAACGTTGAAGTATAAGTAGTAGCAGTTGTTGTTGTTGTTGTGATAGTAGGGGGTTGTGGTGTGGCCTATGGTGGGGTGTGTGGGGTAATCTGGAGGGGGTCTAGTGCGCGCGGCGGTGACTGTCATTTAGCGAGTTGTCGCCAGGTTTGATGCGCCTTATTATTGTTTGTTGTTCTTGATCAAATTTACTTTGAGCGATGGTTATTGAGAGAATTGATTATAAGCGCACCATACCACTGAAAGCGGTCAGCGGCCATGCTGCCGCTGCTGCCACATTGACTGTTGGGGAAACAACCCTATCTCCTCTATATCTCAAATGTGCGGCCCTTGGCGTATTGGATATATAAATATATACATATTAAGGCAAGCACTGCCGAGTATGCAAACGTATTGTAAATGATTAATAAATCATCGCAATATATATATATATATATATATATATATATATATATAATAAATATATATATATATATATATATATATATATATAAATATATATATATATATAAATAAATATATATATATATATATATATATATATATATATATATACGGCGATTCTAAGCCCGTAAATAATAGTTTCGAATTAAAAGCAACCTCCTTAAAAATGTAATACTCGGTGATGGTGCTAAGTGACAATTTAGCCCTTCGTTTTCGTTTTGTCTGGTCGTCGTTGCTGATGCAGCAACGTTTGTTTTTGCTTCGAACTGCTATTGTTATT
Source organism: Dermanyssus gallinae (assembly GCA_003439945.1). Taxonomy (NCBI): domain Eukaryota; kingdom Metazoa; phylum Arthropoda; class Arachnida; order Mesostigmata; family Dermanyssidae; genus Dermanyssus; species Dermanyssus gallinae. The sequence continues at coordinate 578,177 of QVRM01004733.1, forward strand.
GTTGCTGTTGCAGTTGTTTTTGTGCTGCCCTGATTTAGCTGCGTTTACTACACACTTCCTCACCAACACTCCGCTTTCTTCACCCGACCAGCACACGACGACTCGTTTCGCCGTGTCCGCTCGAAAATGGAAAGTCGAAGTGAGAAGGCCTTTCCTCAGTCCTACTCAAGTCTTCGTTAACAACACTGCATTGTGCCAATTGTACTAAAGTGTGTGCCGATACTGTCTAAACACACGCACGAACTCAGCAACTGCTCAAAGCCATCGAGCAGCATGTCGGGCGTTGACTGAAGGCGTAGTGATGGGCAGTTGAAGGCAGCTTTACGGACCTCAGCAGACGTCCCACCTGGCTGGCACGAGGAGAGAGCGAGCATCCGCTCGCGTGCCTGTATATAATAATAATAATAATAATAATAAAAATAACAATAATGATGAGGATGGTGATACATGGTGCTGACAATGATAAAAATGCTAATGACACTGTACTTCCACAAAGTGCATACTATTCGTGTACGCGTAAGCGTCAAAGAGAGATTCAAACAGATATATATATATATATATATATATATATATATATATATATATATATATCTGTTTGTATCTCTCTTTGACGCTTACGTGTACACGAATAATATATATATATATATATATATATATATATATATGTATAAACAAGACGAGAGAGAACGGGGGCGAAATAAAACAAGGACTCTTAACATGGGCAGCAAAGCCTCTCCTTCGTCTTGCTTGCGTGTGCCTCTTTCGAGCAATACATAGAAATAGTCGCACATGCATTCATATATACACACACAGATACGTACCCACAGTCATACAAACACGACCATACAATCGACAGTGGCTGTTGTTGCTATCGTTTCTGCTGCTGTTGTTGTTGAATTGTACGAAGAATGAACGAAGCACAGAATCACTAAACGGATGTCTTCCCCTCGGTCTCGGGATAGCTTGAGCTGCGGGGGCCAGGAGGGCGACAGTGACGAGACCGGGGGGGGGGGGAGAAGCATGAGGCGAACGAAGCCCGGGGCAAAGAGGCCAGACCACTGACGTCGGTCGGTCGGACGGTCGCTCCGTCGGTCGCCATAATCACATCAGACGCTCTTCTTCTACACTACACACGGACCTCCACCTTCGTGGCCGGACCTTCGGCCACGAAGCCACCGCGCATCATCTCACTCTCAAGGAGGTGTGCAGGAAGGACCGTCGGCGTCTTCTGCTTCTGCAGGCGGCTGCTAGTATCGCTACCTGCGTATCCGTGGCCGCCCGCTACCCGGACAACACGACTCGGCGACTCGAAATAGGAGAGCGGGCAAGGGGAGATAGGGAGATAGGGCGAGAGGAGAGAGAGACGAGACGAGACTCGAGGGGCAGAAATCAAGAGCGTGAAAACGAAATGGCTGACCGGCTGATCGCCGAAGCAACAACAACGGAGTATGTACGCCGCAACTCGGCACTACGAGTCATTCTTTATATGTTTCGTATATATATGTGTGTGTATAGTAGGCATGTAGATGTGTTGATGCTTCTATCTCATTGGTACTACCGCCACCAACAGGAACAACAACGGCAGCAGATGACGACGATGGCGACGAGTACTGCGACCATGGTGTCACGTCAACATCGAAGAATTTCTTCATCTTCTCGTTGTTTTTCTGCTTCTTGTTCTTCATCTTCTTCTTCTGCCACCACGTGTTCGCGTAAGCGAAGATGGCGAACGGCGACACCCTCATCGTCCTTACGACGACCTCACGACGACCACCCCACTTCCCCCCCCCCGCCAAAACACCCAGAGCTTAGCATGCTAAATACGCATGCAGTACCACCTCTCAGTCACGAAGGCTCCGAATTACATCATAAATAGAAGCAGCAGCAACAACAACAATACCGAATACTACTACTACTACTACAGCTGCAATAAAGGCGATAACAAGTACGATGATGAGTCGAGTCCGATGGCGTGGTGGTGGCATGCGTCTGCGCCTCGCGACCGGAGTAGACACTAGATAGGTGCGCGGGTTCGAGCCCCACCGTTGCCCCACATTTGAATTTATAGGAGTCCGTCTATGAAGCAATGCGAAAAGCAGTCTTATGGACGTTAAATCTTGGCTGAGAATCAGCCCCGAAAGGATTTTTTACAAGTACGATGATGACAGTAACAACAACAACCACAACAACATCATTAACAACATCATCCCCAAAAACTACAACAACAACAATACCGAATACCGAATACCACTACAGCTGCAACAAAGACGATGACAACTTCGATGATCACAGTAACAGCAAAAACAACCACAGCAACATCATCAACATCAACAACAAAAACAACAACATCATCAACAAAAACAACAACAGCGACAACAATGCCTATAACCTCGAAAGCTGCATAAAGGCTCACTTAGCACGGCCGTCGGTGAAAGAATCAATTAACGAACCCGATAACGCCAGGCCTCTTTGAGAGCGAAGTAGCTAGATAGCCAAAGCTCGATCCGTCGACGTCGCGTTCCGCTGGCCCGAGCTTCGAAGTCGGAATGAGACCACGATGAAGAACAAGACGCGATAGGAAGCACTTCGAAGTAGTACATACCTCATTCATACACAGATAGATGCCTACTTCAGTCTTTACATACTGCATATTGAGACGGATAGCCCCACGTCTAAGCGAGCCACAAGGGCAAGGCAGACATACAGACAGACAGATGACACCCCACAATCGCTTCGCCCGTTCGAGCCCTTTGTGGAGACGCCGCCGCTTCCCTATTGCTGTGAATACACACGCCTCGTTACTATAATGCAAACTGCTAAAAATCGAATTGCCACATGGCTCAATACCAAGCTAAATTACAAAATTCGATGCAACGTTCAGCATGAGATAGCTTTACTTATATATATATATATATATATATATATATATAACGCGCGTATTTGTGTATGTGTGTATGTATGGGTTCGTGATGACCACGATAAATGGGGTTGTCGTTGCCCCCGCTCGCCGCCCAACGTTTGCCTGATCGTCTGACGATTTGCCGGTTGGTGCGTCGACTCATCGTGACCATCGTGATCAATCATTCAACTCGGTTCAAGCACAATCCCAGCCCGAGAATGAAGGAAGCCGGAGAACCACCTTGAGCAACGATCACAGGCGGCATAGAGTTCTTGGACGATCTACAACACCTAGTCCTGTCTGTCGGATCGAGTCGACGTCTAGGGTGACCGGCGCGAACGAACGGTGGTCCGCCCGATCGCCAACGTATCTAGTTCGCCCTTCGATCGCATCGCATCTATCTTCACTGTACTCACCACTACGCGCGCGCCTATAAACGAGGGCGGTATATTGTTCTCCGCCCACGACCCTCTACCGCCTCCGCTTGTTGTTGGCGGCTTATTATTGTCTTCTGCTGTTTCGTACAAACCCCAATGGCGGGTAGCGGCAGGATTAGAATGTCCGTGCTTTGACATCGAGAAGAAGACGACAAAAAAAGATGGAGAAGAAGAAACAGAAAAGGAGCCGGCTATACTTCGGGGGAAAAATTCACTTCCAAGGTCGACCTTGAATCTGGAACAGAAGGTGCAGCAGCTCTGGCTCAACAGCGCTCTCTAGAAGCCCGCTAAGTTTGAATAGGACATTAATTATGACAGGACAGCGGGAGTGGCAGCAATTGTTGTTCTCGTGATGCTGAGCTAATTCTGATCAACCCAATAGCTCAACAACACGAGAACAACAAACGACGATTCCTGTCTAGAACACCCGCTGCACGAAAGCGCTTTATGTGTTCAGGACATGACGTCTCGGTGCATGCATATTTTCGGTTCGGCTGTGTAGAGCTTGCTGACATCACTATCAAAGTCTTGGATCGTCGATATGCGTCTTATCGTTATGATTTGTTCGTCGGTTTTACTGTCGTTGTGGTTGTTGTCGTTATGTCTTTCTTATCCACAGCTACGATCGGCTTAGCGTTAGTCTCGCCTCATCTGTCAAGCCGACATCGGTGCACGATGGCGTGCCGCAAGCTCAGTCAACCCCGTCGTCTAAGTGGGTAGTGCACAATACGTCCTAGCTTCTGGAGTGCTCGAGGGCACGGTCAAACTCGGATTTAGGAATATGATTGTGTTTTTTTTGTGTTCAAACATGTCAAGGGTGAATATGGAACGTATTAGAAACATATGACGTACTTTGGCGGCGCACTTGGGTTCTGTGCTTAATCGTTCCACGCTATGACAAAGATCTGTTGTTAAGAAAAAAAGGCCAGATAAATCGACAACATATCCGAGTAAAGCCAAAGGAGAAGTTCCAAACAGTGCTAAAAATGGATGAAAACCGCTCGGATCCTCAGACAAATATCCCTTAAAGTAGTACCTAGGCAAACATTTTGGAAAACGCTTGTTTCTGGCTTTAGTGAAGTACTTACTTGAAGGTCACGCACACACACACAGACAAACACTGAGGAGACTCTGAGCGCGGCTGGTTGGAACGGATTTACTTACCACTGCTGATCTAAGAGGCGCTGCAGCCAAGAGGGGCGCCTGCGTTCGTCGGGGGGGCGGGGTGGGGAGGGTATAGGGCTGATCCTGGTATTGGAGATTGTGGAGATGACGCCTATGCTGTGCGCAGCTCTAACCTCTCAGGGAGGACAAATGCGGAAATGATCAGCCGTCGAGATGCCAAAGAACGCCGTCGCTGCTGCTGCTGTTGTTGCTGCTGCTGCTGTTGTTGCTGCTAATCTCCAGGCCCATCGCCCGCATTACGCACTCGCAGACCCCGCGTCGTTACGAACTTAATTTCAACCAGTCTGCTGGTTTCTCTCTCTCTCTCTCTCTCTCTCTCTCTCTGTGTCTCTCCCTTCTACGTACTTGTTCCGCCACCCCTCTATTTCTCATTGTCTACCCCCGCCCGAATGCCGCTCATGTCTCCGCTGATATCAAGATTAGCCTACACTGACTTTGGTGCCCTTGGAAGAAGGTGACACACGTCACCGTTTGCCATCACCGCGACGGCTTAGGGGCCGCCAGCTGCACTAAGCAGACAGCAGACTCTTGGGCAGATATCGTCATCATAGTCATGACCAGCTTGGTCGCAACTGTCGCATTCCTTTTCCCGGCTGACAAATCGTTTCTTCTTTTCCCTCCTTTTTCTTCTTCGTCTCGTTTTTTTTTATCGTTGTCGTCGTTGCCGCCAATGTCGCCACCGCCCGGCGCACATGAACCACCCCCCGCAGACGCTCTCCCCTCTAGCATCTTGTCCAACCCCCGGCGGACCTATCTTTCTTTCTCCTCAAAGTAGCTCCAGAGCAGCACATCTGGGCTAGACTTGTTGCTGCTGCTGCTGCCGGTCGGCTCGTAGCTTTCAATTTGTCGAAGACCTTAGAACGTCTCCGACGACACAATCGACTACTCTATCTAGGAATTTCTTTCTCTATCTCAGTCTCGCCGCCGTGTTTCTGTTCACGGCTGCCGCTGCCGACGCTGTTGCTGTAGTTGTTGTTGTTCATGATGTTCATGTCACTTTGTTTCTTGGCGCGTCGCGTTGTCGTCTTCTTTGGCGTTTCTTGTTTTTCGTCGTACTTGTCGCTTGTTGTTAAGCGGGCCTCTCCAATGCCAAACGTGATTTATCACAAAGTGCGTGATTTATAGCAGAGGCGCACGTGGACGAGTGCTGCTAGCAAGCCATAATCAGCAGCAGGTGGCGGACGATACGGAAAAGCAAAAAGTCTCCTCCAAACGGGAACGACTTAATCATACGTGCGCACGGAACACTATGTTCACTGTATAGAGAAGTAGTGTGGCTAGCAAATAATGTACAAGCTATAGAATAGCTCCAGTGCTTGCTGGGTTCTTGTGGACAACTTCGGCAGCAGTCGATCGGTATCGAAACAGTCGCCTCAATAGGCAGTAAAGTCTGATTTCAGCTGGAAAGAAGATTCGTCGATAATTGGCCGCTGCCTAGTTGCTGTATTTTATGTTGTCTTGCACTTATTCAGCCTTATCACACATACAGGTATATATGTAGCACAATGCCGCTCCTACACTAGCGGAAAACAACACCGTGTCCGGATTGCCTTCATGACTGACTTCATCACCTTGCGGGTCCGACACGAAACACTTAGCTTACGATGGCTTACCCGTTCGCAATAACGACAACGACAACAACAACAACAATCAACAACAACAGTAACAACAATAACACCAGGACGCCACCACAACGAACGTCAAGGTGCACCAAGGCCGAAAGGCCGCTTGCTGAATAATGTGACCTCGTCGCCTGAAGTCGTCCGGAAGCATGTGAAGGTCACAGTGTGCGCGTCACACGCTGAAACACATTTACGCATCGCCACGCATCAGCGCCATCAAAGCAGATGAACTCTCGCCAGGCCAGTGCAAAGAAGTTCGACGCTGAGCCAGCGCTAACAAGGCAGCCGGTGATTCAGTCATGCGCGTGCTGTTATTGCTGATCGTATACAGTGTGCACAGTGTGTGTAAGCAACTATATATATATATATATATATGTAAACACTAAGTGACATTGAGAACTCGCCTAAGTGCAAACGCCAATGCATTCAGACAGACGGCTGCAGCGACACGATTACGCGCCAGCAGTATCACGCTCTACCATCCGTTCAGGAACTCCTCTAGCAGAGTTTCGTATTTGACGTTAGGTAACGACGACTAACTACTACTACTATTACCCTAACTACAACTAACGCAGCTGTCCTTACAGTAGGAGCCGCATGAACAGAGAAACTACTATTAATGCGATGATTAGACCATTAGGATTAGAAGCTCGATACTCTCAATTTATTGGCGTGTTGTTCGGTAGGTCGCCTCTTCTCGCAAAACTGCCTCATCGCTTGTTGAACGCTTTATACAGCAATGATGCAAGAAGTCACCATTGCCAAGGACGTCGAGTAATTTTCCAGTTTGGGTATACTCGTATACTGATCGTATACTGCATACTGATGAGATGTGTTATCATCATTGAATCCATCATTGACCGCCGCCATTGCATGGCAGGTCCCCGTAAGGTGTACGCAGAGAGCAAGACAAAAGCGTAAATCAGACAACGTACCCAGCACTTGTCATGTCAGGGCCTTAACTGCGTTCGGTCCTGTAGCCTCAGTTTCGAGCCGCACAGGCCGTTAAGCCATGGCGCTCTTGTCTTTCGAAGATTTTCTAGCTAGTTTCTCGGTTTGAATTGAATTGAAGAAAATTTACGCAAGCGTTCAGATGGGCGTAACTATAATAACAGATTCCAAAAAAAAATACAGTGTCCTTGGAGGATTGGACATGGACCAATAGGGGCTCCGCTGTGGCCGCCTTTGACGCCGCCGCCGGCGACGACCACCACGATGAGGACGTCGCCCTGTCGGATTCCTAGAGAATCTGCATATATTTCCAGACAGGCATCCAGAAAGAATGCGGCGACGTCTCAGCAAGCATAGAATGTCGCCGCTTGTTACACCGACGCCGATGCTACCATTGCCGTCACCAGCGAAACAGGTAACATTCGTTAGTACAAATGCACATATTAATATGAATATATGATTATGTATATATATATATATATATATATATGTAAGCTGGTATCGCAGCAACATACACATACGAGTATACCGGGCACGTAGTCAGCGTGGTAGAGACGGTTGAGCACACGGGGACCGTACAGGGCAAAGTCAAACGCCATCATCATTCGTTTTCCGATCTTCCCGTGCAATTTGTGTTGTGCTGGTATTGTTGCTATTATCTTTCTCTCCCGCTCAGTAAATGTAGAAGTGTATACTGTGTTGAGGATGGCTGTAGTGATTGATGATAATTTAGAAACATACGGGTAAATTCAAATATTCCCACACCATATGGCATGTTGACGAGAAAGAAGGCGAGCAATATATAGCCTGCCGACGTCTGTTCCCTGATACTCTAGACCGAGAATCTGGGGCTTGATTTCGATGCCGCAGTGAACAGCGATCTTTGCCGCAAGAATTGCCGATTTAAACATTAGATTGGAGTCAATAAATAAAAATCTACCATCTTGCTTAGTGCTTTCCTATATATATATATATATATATATATATATATATATATATATATATATATATATATATATATACCGTATAATGTCCACAGCCGCGCGGGTGTGAGCCTAATTGATCGGCCTAGAATGCTATCGAAACTTATGATAACAAGGCTATTATTGCGGTTATTTTTACAATACTAGCGTTATTACTACCACAACGACCTACGATCGAGTCATGACGGACGTGGGGTAGACCAGCGCGGCATAATCGGCGATTATGCCACGCAGACGATGCCTGCTAGTGATGTATACACACACACACATATATATATATATATATATATATATATATATATATATATATATATATATATATATACACACATATATATACATATGTATCTACAGCAGGTGTTGTGGCTAAATTCCTAAAGTTATGTATGTATCTATAAGCATTTTTATGTAAAAAAAAGTATATATATATATGTATATATGGAGAGAAAGGGAAAGGTATTTTAATTATTAGACACTAGCTACCGACCGTATACGTGAAACTGTTGAACGACGGACGACTGTCGTAGCGTGCACGGCTAGAAGCGCCAAAAAGGTCACGAAGCTTCATTACGTGGCTGCGGGTGTCCGTCTGTCTGTCAGTTTGCCTGCCCGTCAAACGTCCTGTGTAGTAAAGTAGTAGCTAGCAATCGACGGTGCGCGCGATTATTTATTTATCTATTGGTGGTAGTGGTGGTGGTGGTGGTGGTAATCGAAGAAACATTTTACTGACATTCGAATTATAGATTGCCAATCCACACACACACACATACACACATGCACTCGCACAACTATCTATATCTCTCTCTCTCTATATATATATATATATATATATATATATATATATACGTTTTCTAGAACGTAGTAATAATGTGTACAGAAAAGTTCGCACGCCTTGGGTACGGGTAGCCACGTAGTCGTCGTTGTAGTAGCAGTAGTAGTAGTAGTGGTACGTGTTTGTAATTTGAAAAGTCGAGTAAAATCATCACTTCTACTGCTACAATGATACTACTGCAATGCTACTACGAACTTACAACAACAGTGACTACGACTTCAGCTACTACAGCGCCAACCTGGGTGACTTAGTGAACGCGTACCACCATCACCACCTCTATCCACCACCACGTGTTGTTTGCCGCTGGCTGTGTGATGATGACGAAGGGAGCTCTTTCTTCGGCCGACGACAAACGCCACCCAAAACGTAATCAACTTCGCAGCGCCTTCGACAAGAGATATCAGCATCATCACCATCATCATCACCATCATTGTTGTTGATGTTGTTGTTGTTGTTCTTGTTGTTGCTTTTGTTGTTAATGAGCTTGTTGTTGTTGTCGTCGCCAAACAACCAGCCCCTACGTCACACATAGCCAAAGTCGTCTCTCTGACGGCATCCCTTTATTATCATTAGACATTTGTGTCCATGAAAAGTTGTTGGTGTCGTTGTCGTTGTTATTATTGTTGTTGTTGTTGCTGTTGCTGTTGTTGTTGTTGTTGTTGCTTGCTGGCTGTTTGTGTGTTCGTTCGCTACGACCTCCGCATACCAAACAGCAAAAATTCCAATAACTACGACATTAACAGCAGCAGCAGCAGCAGCAGCAACAACGACAACAGACAACAACAAAAACAACAACAATGACAAAAACAACGACAACATCAACAACAACAACAACAACAACAACAACAACAATATTAAACTCTCTAGTGAATAAGATCAAATATGTGGCTGTCGTCAGACACACACACACACTCGTGCATACACAATTACAAACAACCACGCAATCGTGCCATTATAGATCAAGGTAATGTGTCAACAACAACAGCAAAAAAACACCAAAAAAAAGAGCAAGAAAAGAACGTCAAACAAAGTCATTAACACGCGTGATGAGGAGGAAAACATTCACCGGGCAGCCGGGATTAGATTAGGCCGTATAGATGTATCCGTCGCCGCCGCCACAATCGTCTGTACACACTTTTACACACTTCTAACGGCAGAAAGAAACTGCAGCAGAACCTGCAGACGGCCTGTCGTCGGACGCTACAGCCGAATGTTACAGCCGTAACATCGGCTGACGCCGGACAGACGAAATGCGTCATGTAGACAGACCACTTCACGTTTGTGAAGTCTATGAACAACCTTCAAAAATGGAGCGCCCAGCAACGTTGGAGTCCAGTGTTCGTTTGTTTTCGTTTGTTTTCGTTTGTTTTCGTTCGTTGGGTCAAACGAAACGGATGCGCATGCACGTAACCATAACAATGAACACATAATAAAACACAACAGGATTAACAAGAGGCAAAATATAACACAAATAATTATAGAATTCGCTCAACGACTAATATTAACTAGAATGATCATCGTAGAAAGTGCTACGTGTCGTTATTTCTCGTATAGTGTACAGCCTTTGGCGCGTTTCTGCGCGAACTTCAGTTCGGCATTCGGGGCGTGAGATCCGTGGCGGCGTCAGCATGGCGGAACGAGCTGCCAGCATGTCTTTTCCTCTCGAGGCTATACTTTCGTTTCGACGCGCTCTGCACTGGAAGGCGAACATTGAATACGCGACTGTTGTTTTCACTCGATTGGAGCAGCACCAGTTGGCTGCTACGGGAGGAGGTCGACGCAAAAATGCACTACCTCCACTTGACCGCTTGAAGAACTCCTCAAGTATTCGAAGTCGGTGCAGTCATAAGTGCAAGCAAAGGTCACTACTGTAAAATATGCTGGTGCATATAACTCTCTCGTATGCCGCATCCACAGTGACTTACAGCGAGCCTCAATGGTAAATACAGAATATGCCCTCCTTCGAATCATTAAAGGTATTTTGTTCTGTTTTGCACACCAAATAAACAAAACAAAAACACGTCACGGCAGAAAAAAATTCCGGAACAGGAAATGCCTTTACAACACTACCAGGGGCCTTTCCATTTTCTTGAGGCAGACCGACCTATGCGCATAATTATACAATTGCATCTTGGATGACGATGTCGACTAACCAGTCTGGGAGCGATGTTTAACAGGTAGAGCTAAACGGGAAGCTCGTTTAACGTTTCGTGCCTAGAGAATAAAAACATATTTTAAGGAGGTTACTTTTTAACTTTAAATCGTCTCCCTTCGTTTTCTACAGGCTTGGAATCTCCGTGAGGTCTATTTGCAATACACCGAGCGCCTAAGAGACATGTTGAGATATCGAGGGTTTCCTCGCATTTCGAGTGACAGCATAACCGCTAAAACGTTTCGTACGTGAACAACAACAACCCCCGATAGACCGGCCGGAATGACACCTCCGTCAAATGAAGGAAATCCAACTGTTGGAAGGTTTATGTTTTAACGCGACAAATGCAAAATAATTTCTACGGGTACATCTCGAGGGGAAATAAGAATTGCAGTGCACGCGGTCCGTCTGAGGCGAGACAATTGAACAACGACAATACGAACCTATTCTTCGAACTAGACTTGAGTGGGTGAACGAAGAACTCCTCAGGTCCGACCCGATAAACGACGTATCCTGTTAAATATTACTTCTTGACTTAAAAGTGATACATTTGCAGACTACACGAGCTCTTTGGAGATACCTATCTATATATAGTCTGGGGACATTATATTCATACCGTGCACTGCACTTGCTTATACTCGGATGGATTAAAGGCATGTGATGCTTTTTCTAAAGAAATAATAGGTAAAGCACTACGTAATAAGCGCCACGATAAGCCAAAGAAGAGTGGCACGTTCACGGCTAAAGTGGCCTTAGATTTAAAAAAACTGTAGATCCTGCGCCAGATGCTAAGCTACGTTCGGCCGTTGTAAAAAATACTGGTGTAAGGCGATGTATGAAACATAGTCAGTATTATAGAGGAAGGCAAGTATGATCAGAATTAGGTTGTATTCTGGCCTTTAGAAGAATACAGTTATCCGCGTAAATTAGACGAGTGTAGTAGCATCAAAGTAGCAAGACATCATTGGCAGCTTAAAAAGTGGTCTCTCCGTGGCCGCTCAGGACGCTTTTAGCGAAGGGTGGGCTGAAGTCGCACTATCTCCACAACTAGGTTCCACGCTATACCCGACTTTCCGCATAGATGCCGCTGCAAAGATAAGGACTCTAAATGCGCACTTTTCCTTGCAAAGCATGCGGAAATAAAATCGGCGCCGACGGCCCGCATCCATTTAAGCCCAAGAAGCTCTCGTAGACTTTCAAGACGACACACGAAATGAAACGAAATTATAAAACAGGCTCTTAGAAAAGCAGCGACATTTTCCACAAACAAAAATGCAGGCGAATTTTCGTCAGTGCGCACACACATTTGACTTTGGCAGAAGTGTAGTGTCAGAATGGCGGGATATGCACCGTAACTTCACCTAAGGCCTCTCTCACGAGCTGAGGAGCTAAATTGCTTCCCAGGTAATTTATAAGCGCATTTGATTAAACACGACGCTCTTAACACGCATATTAAAGAAGAAACGTTGTATACGACTAGTCATTTCGATATGTGGGTTCAGTTAACCTTAAACGTACAAGGTAGTTTAGTACTATGAGAACGGCCTACAATGTATATTTATATATATATATATATATATATATATGACGGCCGAGCTATTATATTCGAGAGGTTTGACTCAAACCGGTTTTAACAAAACGACAAATCGAAGGCCAACGAGTCACCTTATTCGCGATCAAAAATAACTTTACGAACATAGGAGAAGACTCAGATATCTCAATGGATCATCCGTGCATGGCAACACCCTTAATTAATCTCTCTCTCTAAATATATATATATATATATATATATATATATATATATGTATAAATATATATATATATATATATATATATATATATATATATATGTATAAATATCGTTGCCCCGTTTCTCGCGCGCGCAAAGTAATAAACCAAATTGTAGACGATGATCCACAATTGGCCACCCCCCCCCCCCGTTGATCGCTCAGTAATAGCAGCAGCAGCAGCAGCGGCAGCATCACCACAACCAGCATTGGGGTAGTAGTAGTAGTGGTAAACATCGTCATCCTCGTCGGCGACTTCGTCTTCAGCGAGTCAGCGCGAGGTCAAAGACACGGCAAAGTCATTTGATGCGGGGTTTTCGTTTCGATCGGTTGGCTGGCAAACGTTTGGACCAGCAACAGTCGCGTCAGTGCGGCCCGCCGAGGGCCCGAAGCTGCGCGACGACATGCTATTGCCAAAGAACCTCACCCCGTCGCCGCCGCCGCAGCAGCAATGGTGAGTGAGGCCGTCGCGTCATCGCCGCCGCCACCACCGCAGACTCTTCTCGTGCTGCTGCTCCTCCTCCTGTCGCTGCTACTGATGCCGATGCCGATGCTGCTGTCCGGGCGCCAACTCAAATGAGGGCCATTCATCCACAGTCAGCCAACGGTGCCATGAAGCAGACACTTCATTCGCGCCAGAAGAGGAGCATAAGACAAAGTTGTTCTTTTCTCCTCTTCCTCCTCCTCCTCCTCCTCACGCGCACAATCGCATTCTACAGAAATGTTTCGATACAAATATCAGATCACCGACCTTCTCGCTGGGACCTGATCGCATTTAGTAAGGGCGATCGCCATTACTAAAAGCAGACCTCTTTCTCACTATATATATATATATATATATATATATATATATATGTGTGTGTGTGTGTACATACTAGGTAGTTCAAAAAGTTCTTAGAATGAACTACTTATAATCGGAATTTTGCGCCCCCTCTCACCATTATTGGAAAGGGATTGGCCGTTACAACTTCGTTTGACCGCTTTTCGGCGCAACGCATCGACGTGATTTTGTAAGTGAAACGGCAAAAATCGATTTCTGTGATTATTATGCATATTTCTTTCGGATAATCAATGCTGTAGATGAACGAATGAACATTATGAAGATAGTGTGAGGGATCAGTTTGGGTAGTGTCCATTCTATCCTCCTCGATAACTAATCAAGCTTCAAAACAAAACGCGGTTGCTCAACCAAGGGCAAAAAGACGCGCGTTTTCCGCTTTTTGACGAAGTGTGGCTAAGGCAACGGAAACTGTAAGCTCATGACTCTTCAACTTGCCGCCAGGAACAACTTGATGATGTTGGACTTGGCTCAACGCTTAAAATTAAAGAGGAACATGTCGAGAAAAATGATCCTGTCGTACCCCGTAAATGGGTGTACGTTAGAAAACAATATATATACATACGTGCATATTCAGACACAGTGGGACGTGCGGTCCGATGAAATCTGCAATATTCACTTGCGTGCACAACTTACCTGAAAAGATACAAACGCTATGTTAATTGACTGAAGAAAATGTTTACATTTTAGGTGAATCAAACCAATATGCTAGCGTGAACACAATGAGGCTAATGTTGTTAATGACTATAACTGCGTTTAAGGTCATTGACTTTTTTCGGGCTGACCCTCAGCCAAGATTTAACGTCCACGGAACTGCTTTTCGCATTACTTCGTAGACGGACAACCCCCATAAATACAAATCGATGCAACGGGGGGGCTCGAACCCGCGCACCTATGCGTCTCCTCCTGTCGCGAGTCACAGACGAATGCACCCACCACGCCACCGGGCTCGACTAGAGTCATTGACAACATTAGCTATGCTGCCTTTGCCGTCATCAACCGCTATTTACATTACGATGCTACTGTTTATTACTAAGGTGGTAGGGCGTCCTCCTACGACAAATAAATACCTACATACACTATATATATATATATATATATATATATATATATATATATATATATATATATATATAACTATATGTCATGCATAACCCAGTTCAATACAGTATTTATTTACTGTTTCCGCAAGTTTCGCAAAAACAATATAAGTCGTCCGCGATTCATAAACGACGCCCACAAAAACTGTCAACGTCACAAGCTCCATCACAATTACGAGCGACGACGGCGAAACTGACGATGACTAATAGGAGCCTTCTTTTACACAGAAACTATATCGGCAGCTGCTGCAGCAACCGCAGCAATAGAACCGAACGCAGCAGCATGAACACCCCCAAAAAAAAACGTGTAGCAGCGGCAGAAAAAACAACAGTAACAACGACGACGACGACGACGACAAAATGGAAACACTAAGATGACAGCCAATATAGCGAAAGAAATGACGCGACGCCAAATTTTTGGGTATGTCAATAAAAAAATAATCTGCGTAGGTACGTCCGTCGGTCTGTCTATCTGTGAGTACGCTTGCGGGTCTAGGTCTAGCGCTTAAGCGTGTTCAGGTCCTATATACGATCGTCGTGCTAAATTTGTTATCCATCCATCCATCTCTATGTGGCATTCGTTCATGCGAATCTTTGCACTTCTGTCGTCTGCAGAGGTTTGCGTAGACAGACTTCAGCACTTCAGGTCAAAGTACGAACAATCAACCACTACGTATCGGCATCAGTCACCACATCAGTGTTGAGTGAAGAGCACTGAATACACAAGAATAGCCTTCAACAACAGCAATAACAGACACAACGACAAGAACAACAGCAGCAATAACAACGGCGATAATAATAATAATAATAATAATAATAATAATAATAATAATAATAATAATAATAATAATAATAATAATAATAATCATCATAATAATAATAATAATAATAATAACAACAACAACAACAACAACAACAACAACAACAACAACAACAACAACTCTTCGATAGCAACCGTTTCAAGTGGCCGATGTTCAATGATGATCGCCACAATTCGCTGAAAACTTCGGAGAAACAAAAAGACACTTGAAACGAGCCTTCATCGCCCAAACCTTGGCGACTGCTGCAACTATTACGATAGCCAATATATAATGATAATGATATTAATTACGACGATATGGCGACAACAACTATAACATGAAAAATTACTCGGATTGCCACTTTGATTACTGCTCATCATTCGACTCATCTCGGCCTCAATAATAATCAATCGAATAAGTCTACGTCACCGGCAATCTCTTCTACAGGGTCGGTGAGCTGCTGAAACTCGCAACCGGAGACAAGAGATCTGCGCGCTTCTTGAGACAACGCCTCGATTTCGACGTCCAATGCGAGAATGCGGCGCCCGTACGGAGCACGCTGCTGAAGTGGTGTCAGCCCACTCTATGCCAAATAGAGTAATATCCCCAGTGCACATGTTCTCGGAAAACAATTATCGCTCCACTTGCATTGGTAATAAATAATAACTTATATATATATAAATATATAGAATATATATATAGATATAGAAATATATATATATATATATATATATATATACTCGTATATATATATATATATATATATATATATATATATATATATATATATATATATATATATGAGCCATGTTTCTTTCCTAGCCTGCCGGCGGTAAGGTTGCCGTATCAAGTCAGGGTTAAAACACCTTCATTTGGTCAACAGTGGGAACGATGTTTGCCAACGATAGCGGTCACAAGGTTTGAAATAGGAAATTGACATTTACACTGCTGTATCAAATAGATAGATTACAATCAGGGCCGTTTGATTTTAACTAAATCCCTGCAGAGCATCGACTGGTAAGCACGTCGTGCTATATCGTGCTTGCGTAACAACGCAACCCAAGGATTCTCAGGATGTTGTCACAGAGAAATGTCTACATCTAAGTGCGCCACCAGGTGCTCCGTTTCAGTTGGGCTACTATAACCGTACCCACAGACGCCCAGTGTCTCCGCGAGACCATGAGCTACTGGAAGCGGTAACACGCCTTTGCAACAGATGATCGAAACTGAAAGACATCTATGTAGATGCCACGTTTACTTTCTGGGCGATGTCCCATCCGATAGTTTCACATGTAGCAGCGATCGTCAGCGTCGAACGTGCCAGATTTCTACAAATGCTTGCTTTATGCACTTTGTTACTATTTAGCTGCTACTATACACAGCACCTGCGTTCTGTCATCCTGGCGAAGACTGAGCACCGAAGAACTGATGACGCAATCCGTCTTAGTCATTCATCATCTGGCAATCAGTCTTACTCACACATCTGATCATCTTAATAACACAAATCTACAAATAAGAAAAGAAAATACGACACCTGTACTAATGCATACAATTAACTAGCTATTCCTTCGACGAAATGTGAGTGCAAACGGGCGTTGTACCCAACTGGAAGCGGCGACGTATCCACACGTACGTGACGTTATTATTGACGTTGAAATTCGAACGCTGAATTGAAAATTGAAAGCCAATTCTTGTGGCTTGCCTGAAGACCGTGCACAGTCGAAGGGTCGTCATGTATGCGTCTACAAATGGCGTCATAAAGCAGATATGCCAGATTTGTACGCTGCCGATTTCAATGTGTAGTGCTCTGCAATATCTCCTCTCAGAGGCGCTTGTAGGATAGACTATTGTAACAAACATGGCCAGATTTTGTTTCATAATATAGGCGCTCACGTATTGCACAAAAAATGCTTGGTACTGCTCATTGACAATACATAACAAAGGTTGTCGTTGCACTAAGTTTATAGCGCGCCAGAAACAGAGCAAGGCTAGCAAAGGCGACGCAGAGGAACAACAACAACATTAACAAGAGCAACAGCAAAAACAATGACTACAGCAACAAAAGCAACAACAACAACAACAAAAACGACATCAACAACAATAACAACAGCAACAACAATAGCAACAGCAACAACAAGAACGAGAACTACAGCAACCATAACAACAACGACAAGAACAACAATGGCAATAGCAAAAGCAACGGCGATAATAGAAATCGCACAGAAACAGCAAGCCTAACAACAATACGTACAAACGCTAATTTGTCTTCTGAGAGGCTGTTGGCTTCTGTTTAGCACTGATTGCGTTTGTCGATATATGTATATATATATATATATATATATATGTATATATATATATATATATAAATATAAATATATGTATATATATACATATATATATATATATATATATTATCCGGGCTGGCTTAGGCAAAAGATGGAAGATCGCGTCCGGTTAGAGGCACTAGCGTTGCACGTTGTCGGTGGCCGGAATCTGTGTTGTTGTTGTTGTTGTGATCCGGTCAGTTGGTTTCACGGCCATGATCCGGGTACAGGGAAATTGCATCCGGAGCCGCCACCACCCGGTATTCAATGGCGACGTCGAAGACAAGCGAGATAAACATGGTGACGAACATGGTAGCAGCTGCCACGCGTTCAGCCAGCGCGCTCAGCCGTCCTCTTTCCTTGGGCGCCTTCCACAAAAGCAAATTGAGACAGCACAATTCTGTGTCCGCCGTCGACTTTGTCATTTGTTGTTGGTGGTGTCATCATCCGATTTGTTGTTGTAGTTGTTGTTGCGGTTATTGTTGCAGTTGTTGTTGTTGCGGTTGTTGTATCATTGTTTTTGTTGTTGCTGTTGTTGCGGTTGTTGTTGTTGTTGTTGTTCTTATTGTTGTTGTTGTTTATATCGTCGTCGTTGTCCTCGATTGTTAACACTCGGCCGCCTTTAATGATCGGTGTGTGTCTTAGTGTTGTTTGCCAGCAGTTACTAGTTTAAGCGAGCAGGAACGAGTATCGTTTGGACTTGCAAGCAATCACGAAAGCGAGAGAGAGAGAGAGAGGCAAGGAAATGGCTGATAAACCTATAACTTATGCATTTTTTGGACGCCACGCTTTTGCTAGTTTTTGCATTGTTCAAGCAAAAACATGTGCACCGACGAGTCGTCGCAGCTAGACATATCAATGCGTTCACGTATGGACGCGTAGCACGCCCCTTCTTCTGTCGGCTGCGGATTTCTCTTGCCGGTTTGTAACAGACGCTCTGGTTGCTTTACCCGGACTGCTCATTGACTGGATTGCCCCTCTGAATATATAGCCGCTCTTCGAATGCATGTCCCGAAAACACC
Source organism: Dermanyssus gallinae (assembly GCA_003439945.1). NCBI lineage: Eukaryota > Metazoa > Arthropoda > Arachnida > Mesostigmata > Dermanyssidae > Dermanyssus > Dermanyssus gallinae. Next base: position 597,109 of record QVRM01004733.1, read on the forward strand.
AATATGTCGTTTAAGTCAACAATACCACTAATACTAAGAAAAACATCATAATACGGCATAACTAACCGCAGCGCCAGCAGAAACTACAAACAGGTTGATAATGCAATCTTGTTGGAACAACAACAGCAACAACAACATACAAACACAACAATAACAACAACGCCGCCAACAACAGCGTGAGCCAAAACGACAAAAGCAACAGCCACAAACAAGAAATTGTTGATGCTGCTGATACACTAACAATATGAATAATTATATATCTATGTAGCAACAACAACCACAATAACAAGCAATGAAAAGCTGGTGTTACCACAACAACAGCATCAGCAACAGCAACAACAATAACAAGCAATGAAAAGCTCTTGTTACCACAACAGCAATTATACAACTACGAAAACGATCTTTAGTCGACGTTCACCAGACGATGTCGTCGTCGCCGCCATCATCACCACCACCACCACCAGCATCGGCCCATATGGTGAATAAAGACAAAGAGTGGAAGAAGAACAACAACAAGGGACGACAATGCGACAATGGCCATGTGGTGACATGATACGAATACCCGTCCGGCCACAGCTCAAATCAGGGAGCGCTGACGAAGCTGAAAAAGCGGCAAGTGATGCGTTACTTGTTGGCCGTTGTGCTCATGCCGTGCTGGTTGGTGTTGTTTCTGTTTCTGTTGTTTCTGCTGCTGCTGCTGCTGCGGCTGAGGCCGTTGTCAGACTCACCGCGCTGTTTTGATGCTGTTGTTATTATTGTTGTTGTTGTCGCTGCTGTTATTGCTGTGGTTTCTTTTAGATTTATGCATACATGCGTATTCATATGTGCATGTACTTGATACGTATCGAGTGTTCGAATGCGAGAGATTAGTCATGATCGGGGCAGCAGAAACGAGTCAGTCGAGACGAGACAGTTCAACCTCAGAAAAGTCTGTTTTTTAAAGCCTGAAGGGAGACAACGGCCGTAGGGCGGAAAATAATCACTAAACTACAATTTCAAATGTCGTTCAGAATTCTGTCGAGGAGGAAGTCGACAGAAGAGACAACTTAGTCGCATGTTTTTTATAGTATTTAGTAGTTTATTAAGTTATTATTGCTCTAACCAGCCACTGCAGATCTTAAGAAACATGATTTTGAAGAAAGTAGAACCGACGACTACTAGTCTTAGTATCACCGGCATCTGCCCCACTAGGTTCCGTCAGCGGAATTATATCTATATCTATATATATATATATATATATATATATATATATATATATATATATATATATATATATATATATATATATATATATATATATATATATATATATATATATATATATATATATAGACAACCGGCCGACGCTCACATTGCGGTCGCTGACAATATGTTACATCACAAGCAGTCACACCACAACATATCACCGGTCACCGACAGCGCGAAGAATAACGTCACCGTCGCTATCATCTCCACTCTATCCGTAATACGAACAATAACGTAAAATAATAATAATAATTATAATCAACATCAAAGTCACTACCACCAGCGTCGTGTGCGTACTTATCGCGCCCGAATGAACGCGAAAAGCAGCAAAGGAGTTCGTCTCGTTTCCATCCTTCGATCGGATCTAGGCTGGGTGAGAAACATGCTAGTCTGATAGTCTGGTAGCAGCTTATGCTGCTGTCATCGTCTACTCGTAATGCGGCTGGAGGCTGGTTGTTTGTGGACGGTGGACAAATGTGGACGGTTTTGCTGACGTCTTTTCTCTTGCCACTAATGTCGGCGCCGCTCTATGTTCCGCTTGCCGTTGGCAATCTTGTTATTATCAATACAATATAATTTTTACAAAGTTTGAGACGTCTTTTTGTTGTTGTTGTTGTTGTTGCTGTTGTCGTCGTTCTTGTTGCTATTGTTGTTGTGCCTGTTGTCAATGGCGATCGCAGGCGATGCGTACAATTTTGCGTGCAGCGGAATTGAGCGTGTGAGCCCTACATGTTCACAGAGTAAAAAAAAAGTTGCCGGGACGGTTGGTATTAATGCGACGCCCAATGGAATGTTCCATACGGCATACGAGGTGGGTGGCATATCAGTGTCAACAATAGCTACAGTAGAAGCCACAGCACCTTTAGCTGACTGTCGGCAATGTCTCGAGTGCAGTGCGTCCACAGCATGGTGAACAATGAAAGGCTTTATGCGCGTCTCAAACATCAGCACCGACGACAACAACACTTTCCAAAATAAATTAATGGGCTACATTGCGTTTCTCTTTCATTGTGCGATGGCCTTGTAGCGGGAGCTGGCCAATCCCCAAAAAGGCATGTGGTGCCAGTGGCAAAAGGCAACATGTGACACTGTTCCAATGCAAGAATTCGACTAATATGAGTTTTTTTTATTAACACCTGGGCTGGGCAACTTTGTTTATATGACATCAAAGTGTTTCGAGTCAACTAACAATGTGCTTTTTGTTAGTTCTGCTGTGGACCGAACCACCGGACATCCGCGGCGTGGCATCTATCACATTTGCTCTAGCATTGTCTGCATCGACATCCGATCTGCGCTTCATGAAAACCCTCCCTGTGAAAGGCCTGTAAAGGATCTGTGCCGTATCTAAAGCAAGATCGCCGGCTTAAGTCGGAAATGCTGCTTTCACAGCGCCAGCGGCCTGTTATCGGTCTTGCTGCAAGCAAGGCACATGAAGCTCGAAATGAAACCCCTTTGGCATCGGTGAAAATAAGGACAGAAAAGTGTTAATCTCTTGTGCCCGAGGCCTAAGGTTCATGTCGTACCTGTTTAACTATTCGGACAAAACTGCAAGACAAGAAACTAAATTCTTGCCCAGATAGACAAGCCCGATGATGTCGAGAGAAGATGGCTGTCAGCATCGCCGGGGGCATCCAACCCTTTTAGACGCGAAAGTTACCGCGTCGGGCGCAATGGTCCGAACAACAGGATTCATGCTCCACAACACAGGCGACGTCTACACAGCCAACTTATATTCTATACCCGGGACACAGCGGCTAAATGTTACGATTGGGACTTTCTAGAACAAGCCCTAGCAAAAAATAAACTGTACTCAACCTACATGCCTAACAGCGCCCCTCACTGCCCTAAAAGACTACCAGCTGCTTACGGAGTTGGAGAACTGAACGCCTTTCATTGCCTTCAATAAAGGAGCTCAGGCCATCCCAGTGGAGGTGTTTCGGTGCTCATGAAGCACAGTATTGCGATTAACAATGAGACTTTTTGTAAGGGACATGCAGCTGTCGTACACTACATTGCACCTGCTTAGAGACCGCCTGCGGCGCACTTTACAAGTAATTTCTGCTGATATGTTTGCATCCAATAACTGGGTACCTGTGATAGTACGTCGGTAACTGTGGCAGTGCGTCGGTGACTATGGCATGCTTGGCTGGACAAAACAACGTGGGGGACGTCTGCAAACAAGCACCTCAGTTTCTTCTGCTGGACAGCACTAATTAACCAGTGATTCGCGCCGGCTGCTCGCCAGCTATGTGGAGGAATGCCAACTTGTAGTTATGTTAAAGGACCAGGGAGGCTCTTCTTTAGCTTCCTTACGGTGTGGTATTTCCACATCCACGGGTCATTTTTTAGTTTAACAGTTTGTCCACAAGCAGAAGAATATTGTTCTTTCTATGCGGATGACCTCGTAATCTTCATAATTAGCCCATACCAAGTACACCAACATTGATTACTTCGTTGGGGATACTCACTCCTCCACCTTTAATCGGCCCGAACGTGGACCTTTCAGGAGGTGTCACGTTTGTGCACACCAATGTTTTTTTTATTAGAACACGCGCAACAATAAGTCGTATATAGGTGAGAAGGGCCAAACCGATCCGTGGTAACGCGTTTTGGACCTCATCACACTCTATGAGATAAACTTGGACTTTATTAACCAAGAGGTCGATGTAGTTTTATAATATAGTAGGGGGGACTGTGATAGGTATCGTACTGCCCAATATGATTAAGTTCCCAATCTAAGATGCCTAAAGTTTTCGGGCTGACCCTCAGCCAAGGTTTAACGTCCACGGAACTGTTTTTAACATTGCTTCATAGACGGACCCCCATAAATACAAATGTGCAACGGTGGGCCTCGAACCCGCGCACCTATGTGTCTCCTCCGGTTGCGAGGCGGAGACTTAAGTCACCACGCCACCGGGCTTGACAATCTAAGATGCCTAGAGCGGTGAAATCACGTCGCGCCAGATTATCATACCCTCTCTGCCATCTTAAAGGATAGTCATTGTAAATCGTAGTACTTATATGTCACAAAAATCCGGTAGCCTGTTTTATAGCTAATTGGGCAACCATTGTTAGAAGATTTGTGCTTTGCTGACTTTCGTAAACTTAACGTAACTTGATAAACTATTGATCTCGTGCTAGCAAGTCGAGTTCACGACAAAGAATGTAATAATAATAATAATCAGTGCTTAGTTCGATTACCTAGACTATTACAAAGATAAAGGCGAATGACGCATTGCATCTTTAGCGACCAAAGTAACACAAGCTACGATGCACATCTGGAACATTAACTACAAATTATAGAAACACTAATAATTATGCCAATTCGACACAAACCATCTTGACAGATACACGAGCATGCGCATAAAATCATTACGCCTCCGCAAATATCCCCCGTAATATTCGCAGCCGCTACAGTCACAAGACATTCAAATTGACATAAGAGATGTCATGAGTAAGGCATTCCATCAGCCTGCTTGTGTAGCTCGTTAGTTAGTGAACTAGACGCGCCGCAACATTCCTGAACGGTAAGAGTAATCGTAAGACGAGTAGTTCGAGTCATGACAAAAATTCTAACTCAATTTATAACTTCCACCACCACAAGCCGCAAGCAATAACCAACCAAAGATATGAATGCCCAACGCAGCCGAATAAGATAACAACAATGTGAACTCGCCCCGCTCAACCTTTGGCGCAGAAACAATCATACGACTAAAAAGTCAAAGAATATGCCAATACGCCATGTTATACTGCTGTCATGTGAGAAGCCATCGATTAAAACTCAAGTATGCTATAAGCTGCCCAGGCCAAATCTGGTTCGTTTCATATTTTTTGTCGAGATCGTTAGGTCATCTGCACAGAAAGTATGCCTACTTCTACTGACAGATAGCAGAAGCAACAAAAGCAACATCAACAACAATCGCAATAAGGAATAACCAACACTAAAAACAGCAACGGCAGCGACACCAACAACAACAACAACAACAACAACAACAAAACGTAGACGACAACAACAACACGCCAGTATTACTGCCTCGGCAGTTGCCACCAACAGCAGAAGCAAGAATAGCGACAACACTGCACGGCGACGTCTACTGTAGCTACCTCGCTTGCGGCCGGTTGAAAAAGCGTCGTCACCGACCGAACC
>QVRM01004733.1:605000-630000 GCA_003439945.1 Dermanyssus gallinae
TACGCATCGCCTCGGTTATCTCTCTCTCTCTCTTTCTCATGTGACATTACCGCATCGTTGCGAACAACAGCGTTATGACACACTATTTGTGTAAGCATTTGATAACTAGCCTATCGATCTCTGCACGTATGTTTGCATGCATGGATACAAACGGCGGTACACGGAGAGAGGGAGGGAGGGATTGTTGCCAAGCGGCCAGTCGGCCTCGACGGAATTAATACACGAATTTTCGTCTCGTCGCCAATCTAGGTCGCCATCAACTTGCCGATTTGCCGGTTTTGTTGTGAGGCGCCATCATTGCATGAGGTCATCACGGCTGCATTGGTGCTGCTTGACGGAGCTGACCAATAATGACAGACAGTCCACCGCCACTACTATGCGGAGATCGACGCGATCGGTATGCATGCTGAGTTAGGCTTGACAATGCGGAAGCGTACGAAGCACTACGAATCATATTGTACTACATACTATGGAAACTCCGTCATAGTACTCAGTTGAGACTCTCGCCAAACAAGTCGTGTTTACATACGATTATATTTATATATATATATATATATATATATATATATACAAGAGTGTCATCCAATTTTTTACATTCTATAGCAGACTTAAAAGCAAAATGATGTCGTACTTGATATCGTGTTCTTTCATTTTAGCAGGGTTGTAGGTTGTAACATAAACATTACTCGGCTCGCCACTTGTAGACATTTTACAGAGCTTTTACTAAAGCCGATTATAAATAATACATAAATGTGCCGCATCTCATTGTGCATGTTTTGCAAAAACGTGCATACCTCTTAGCCATCAGTTCACAATCTCGACCGGAGCCGCTTGCAGGAGTTTCTCCACCTGCGCACAACCGGCATGTCACACCTGCCATCACAATGCGTCTGGGGCCATCGATTGAGATTGCAGATGACTGACTGACAGACCAAAAGAGAGAGGGGGGGGGTATAATGATAGAGAGAGAGAGAGATTCATGGGGAGAGACCGGGAGAGAGAGAGAGTAGCGAAAGGGGGTTAGACAATAGCGTTGACAAGGCTGCGAAGGTGACGATGAACTGGGCCGGGTTGGCCAGGCCGTTGCTCACCGGATGCCCATTCAATCAGTCACTTATTCACCCAGTAGTCACCACTCACGACTGAGTGAGCCAGCGAGCGATGAGCGTTCATTTGTGTTTGTCGTGAATTTGTCGACGTGTCGAGGCTGAAAGCCTGTAGCGTTCTAACCTCACCTCGTCTCGGTCCGATGGTGCCGGTGACGACGGTAGTGTTATTGGTGTGTTGTCCGCTTTCACTGGAATAGCGGCGGCGTGCGGAAGCGGCCGCTCCACCAGCAGCACATTTCCATCAAAGAGCTGAATTTCAACAATAACGAGCTACAGTGGTAACAGGTATGCTATACCATGGCAACGAGGATGACAACGACAACAATAACAACAACAGCAGCAGCAACGAAAGTAGCTAGAGGGAAACCATGAAATAACGTACTTACATATTCATCCCTGACAATTGTGTTGCTCTAACACATAATAATAATAATAATAATAATAATTATAATAATAATAATAATAATAATAATAATAATAATAATAATAATAATAATAATAATAATAATAATAATAATAATAATAATAATAATAATAATAATAATAATAATAATAATAATAATAATAATAATAATAATAATAATAATAATAATAATAATAACAACAACAACAACAGCTACCATAAGGACATTAACAGCGTAATGTTCGAAAGGGCAGAGAGGGCCGCCGGACGAGCAGGGGGATGGGCAGTCGCGACGGAAATCACGCAAGCCATTTAACTAGAGCATTCCAGCAAAGAGTAAACAGGAAATCACCGCCAGCCTCAGTTCTCGACCGTCTGACCGTCATGCTGGCTCATGACCACAAGCAGCAAAACGCTACCTCCGACCGACCGACCAAATAGTTCAACGAGAGACGGCACTTGCAACGCTTGCAGATTGTGCCCACTCCCTCCAGCGCCATGGCCTAGACTACCGGAGCTGCTCTGTAGCAAACAAAGCTGTTGACGACGAACTAACGGGCAGTTCGTCTACTTAGACGGATTTGCCCGTCGTCGTCGTCCGTACATCGACAGCGATTATCTGATCCGATCCGCCGCCGCTCGTTCAACTCCGCCTACATGCATCGGCCACCCTAATAAAACAGTACATGACGTAGCTCTTCCCTTTCTCCCCTTTGCGATCGATGGACACTGCCTTTTTCGTTTATTGGCGTCACTCGCTCCAAATTATTATTATTATTATTGTTATTTATTACATGTTAAACGATATTACAGTTGAGAGGTCTTATTGCAAAGTTTTTTAAATAATTAATTCACTCTAAGGCGCCTAAAATAGATGCCGCGTTTCCTCTGCAAACGGCCAAGGACAACGCTTGCCTCAAGAATTGACCCTCTCTTATTATTATTATTATTATTATTATGCGTAGTAATACTTACACTTATATGTAATTCAAGGATAATATATATATATATATATATATATATATATATATATATATATATATATAAATGATTATCATAATTACCAGTTGAAACAATTATTAGACCAAAGTAATAATATAACTTCAGGCACTTGTAGTGTCTGGACAGGTCCGAAGTAGGCGGCTAAGCAGAAACAAAGTGCCTTCGGAGAGCATGCCATGATGACTTGGATATACGGCGCTACGGCATAACAACTGAACGTGGTATACACTTCGTAGGCGGATATACCGAATTTAAGAGTTAAAACAAACAACGCGGGTTTGAGAGAGAAGGTGTTCTTTTTCTGTTGATGACTCGAACGGTGAGCTAGACCATATTTATACGATTTAGAATAGGGATGCATTGTGCCAACATTTATAAATATATTTACGTAGTTATTTTTACAGTTATTTGTAATACAACTTTTATGTTGACTACACACGCACATATATATATATATATATATATATATATATATATATATATATATATATATATATAGTTAAAACAATTATTAGAACAAAGTAATTCTATAACTACCATTATCTTGTTCATGAACATAGTAACCGCTTCTCGCTAAACGAGCTTCGCTAAGGGAAATGACTGTTACGAATGACTGAATATACTGAGCGATATTTAACAAACCTCCTCTTGAACCCCAATAACCATATCTAGTGGTTCGTACACTTGTGGTCGAGCCTACGCGCCGCACGTAATGATGATTCTTTCACCTTACCCCTCTACGTGAGGTTAAAAAGACCGTCTGGATTGATATTGCTTGCCATTATGCCAGATGTAATGTTGCGTCTTAATGCCGTATTTACGACTCGACGGCGTCGTTCGGCGACCAAGAACTGAGTACCCTGCGCTAAGATCACGCCTATGTATTGTGTGTATCTGTGATTTCAAATCCACATTAGCTCAGATAAGGGTCGAATATAAATTTTAATGACATCTAAGAATGTTTCTACTATTTTCTGTAACTATATATATATATAGATTCGATACCGTTACGCATTTACAAGTTATCGTAACTATTTTATTGTTGTTGCTACCCTGACGTAAGCACCGACGGTAGCTGACCGTAGAATTCCTGATACGATCACCAGCGGTAACAGTGACTAACAGTGACAGGGCCGTTTCAAGTTAGACCTCTTCTACACCAAAGCACACACCGCTCTTTGCGGGCGGACCTCCCCCTCCCGGCCTAAACAGAACCCGACCATGGCAAGTACACCCTTCGAAGGTGGTTGACGATCAAACCAAAGTGGTTGTCGCTTAGCGACTGTACTGTAATATCTAAAGCGACATTCTTGAGCTGGCCTCAGGTTCAAAACAGCCTCGCCGTAGAATTTGGCTCGCCCTTGAGCCCCTAATCTGCGCTAATTCTCCGACGACAACCTCGAACGACTTCTTCGTCAAAAACAGGCGCCGATGCAGTTCATTTAAGTAAGGGGGAAAAGAGCAAAACGAGAAACTGCTCCTCTTTAAACTCAGATATTGCACTCAATCATGGACCAACCTTTTAATTATATATATATATATATATATATATATATATATGTATATATATTCGCACTAATAATAGTAATGATTCTCATTCACACTGTTATTAATTCTTACTAATAGTATGTTTTTTTTTGGCGTAGCAATACGAGTAGCTAATGTATCATTGTTATTTTTAAAAAAATAACCGTACATCTGCACACGTATTTCTATTAATCAGCTCCATCACAATTACACGTCACAGCTTACTGTTGACAAACTAATCTTAAATTTAACAGAAAGACATCATGTGAAACGTCTCAGAGTACCAAAGACCAACAATAATAATATTTCGTATTATAATGGGGGTTGGATGGTAGTACATCATCTCCTTTTTAATTAAGACATCTGTGCTCCCCGTTTTTTGTCCGATCATGGCCGATTATAATCTACTCCGGCATTCACCTCGCCTAAATTAGAAGCCATTGAAACTAATTTAAGGTGGCCGGTCCAGGTCTTGAACCCACGACCCCCCGAATTCAAGTAGTATCTATAGCGATTTGTCTAAACGTCTGGTGCTTCAACGTGTTGTCGAAAATATCGACCCATTATCAATAGAGAAATCAATCATTTAGGACTGATTTCAGTAATAGGCGCTTTTCCCTGCAGTATAAAGTTGTCAATCTATCAGAACAAACCTGATGGACAGCATGCGCTTTCTACGCCTTACCACGCCTCGGTTTTTGTCGCAACCCAAACCGGAGTAGCGATCCGGAAAAATAACGCCCCACTTTCGAGAAACCGCTTGAAAACATTTGCGTGAATCTCCAATTGAATGACGGCATCATTACCAACAATAACAACTGGCAAATTGGCATCGGCACTGCAGGTATACAGTAGTGGCAACCAACGTAAACCTTGTTGACAATTTGATGTATTGCGTAAGCACGTGACAGCGGCCGAAATGTCGCTTGGCATCATCTGCTTTGGCCGTCCCTTCCACATGTACGAGTGGGTTTGCTGTATTGAAGCAGAAACTCAATTGAGTATCAACCGCGTACCAAGATCGTGAATGTATACACAAATAGATAGACACGAAAGATATATATATATATATAGAGAGAGAGAGATAGAGAGAGAGAGAGAGAGAGAGAGAGAGAGAGAGCGAAATTACACGAGGCAACATAAATGTCGCCTGATAGATGATGATGCCTGGCTTCACGTGTGGCATAACTAACACGAGCGTAACTAGAAATAGTTAACTAGTCGTAACGCTGACAGCGACAATAACCACATAGCGATATGACGACAGCGAGACAACAACAACAACACCGGCAATAACAGACATGAAACACTGCGCCACCAACGGCAACAACAGACACAAAGAGAAAGGCTGCAGCAAACATGCGGTGGAAGCAGAAGCATGAAACAACAACAACAACAACAACAACAATAACGAAAACAACAACAACAACAACAACAATAACGAAAACAACAACAACAACAACAACAACAACAACAACAACGAAAACAACAACAACAACAACAACAAACAAGAGTAACAACTAGCAAACACGATGACGACGACGGCGACGGATGCCAATGTCAATTGTCCGCGTACCGCGCGCCTCTGCTACGCGAGTCGAGGAGGCGGTACACGGAAAGCGAGGCATTAAATTTGATTCAATGGCCATCGAATGAAGAAAAAAAGCGCGCGCTTAACGAAACAGTCAAAAACACACACACGACATGATCGGGTGGACGCGAGCGTCGTAGAAAAACGTAACAAAGCGCAGGTCCAAAGCAAGAAGGTCACGTCGTTCCGGCAGGATGTTATGCCACCAACCACCGCCATTTATTCACCGTGGGGGACGGAACCGTTGCGGGCGGCCGATCCCGCTCTTACGAAACGCCAAGCCTGGCCGGCGCGGTGAAAGGTGAAAGTGGGCGACAATGTCGATGATGGCATAAATGTCAATAGGGAGCATAACCGATAGACTTATATATACATATAAATAAATATATATATATATATATATATATATATATATATATATACATATATATATATATAAATATATATATATATATATGTATACATATATACGCATATCGAGAGATAGTGTGCAAAATCGAGAAGTTAACGCAATTAGACATACTACAGCAACAGCAGCAGTCCCAGATAAAAGAATCGAGAGAAACGCGCGAAAAAGCTACACAATTACATGACAGACTGGCTATCGTTGTTGGTTGTGGCCACATATCACCGCCGTGTCCTTCGGCAAACAGCACAACAAATTCAATTCGACGACTCGGTGTGGTCAGTGCGGGAGAACGCCAGTTTGCTACCTCGCGGCTACTGTTGAGAAGTGGCAGCACAGACGAGAATGTGACTACGCTATATTGGCATCGATTCACGTTTATACATGTAAATATATATATATATATATATATATACGTTGAAAACAATTTATATATATATATATATATATATATATATATATATATATATATATATATATATATATATATATATATATATATATATATATATATATATATTGCGTTTTGTTTCGTCTATGTATTACTACTAATAGTACCAATGAATATATTATGAACAGTATGGTTGCTGGAGCTCGTAAGGAGCGTAACGCTGCACTGAAACATCCAATACATATGATCTTTTATTTTGTACTTTGCAACGTGTTACTTAATATTTATATATATACAACTTGCCATTGAAGACAAGTCAATTATAACTTATGCTCATTTATTTTATATGAACCGACCGAATAACACGGCACCAGCCTGATCACGTAAACGACCATTTATGCTGCTGATGCTACAAAATTCGGCGCTGGACTAGAGGAGCTGAAGCAGGAAGGCGATTGCGGCTCGTCGAAAGTGAATCGGCAATAGAATAAAGGAACAACCGTGATAGCACCACAAAAAAGTTCCAGAAATGCAATAGCAAGCAACACAATACAGCGCTAGAGAAATCGGTGCTGTTTGTTCGCGTACACAACTCGCTTTGGCAAAAACCGCGGCATACAGAAAACATCCAAGATTGAGTCACCACACATGCAGACTACGAGTGCTGCTTAGAGCAGAGGTTTGGCGAGATTTTGCAGGAGACGGAATGCACCCACTATTAAATACAGAAGAACGTCGGCATCTCAAGCGAGTCAAACAATCGAAAGTGCCGCCCACAGCATAGCGGCACTTACCGCACGAAAACCGTCGCACGCGATCGATGAGAGTATTCATTCAACACGCAATCCGTAAATGTCTAGAAGCGGAAGAAGCAACCTGGAGAACAATATATCTACGTTTTTTCTAGAGAGATGAATTCGTCAAGTGCAGGATGAACACCGGTTGGTGCTATGGCCACCGACGCTTTGTGGGACTCACAAACCCACTAAAATCCCGTATTTCTCTTTGCCCCTTTCTGGGGTGCCTGCAGTACTGTCTTCTTGAGATTGCTTTACCCGGCCACTAACATTATTATATTAGGTGTTCCTATAAGATCTTATCCAGGATCACGCTTAGACCGTTAACCATCCGCCAAGGCTCCGTTGGTTGTTCCGTCGAATAGATTTTCGTCATGGGCAGGCGGTTAGCGCCAATATGTGTGGAGGAAAAAAGAACCCCGGTGGATGTGGGAGTCTGAATACTCCATCGTAGGTTATATTCCATAGGGTTGGTGCCAGAACAGACCCCTGGGAGACCCCGGCTGTGACTACATCAGGGGTTCATGCCTTCGTAGGTAGATGCTTGATCTTTTAAGTTCGTCCTAGATCTTCTCACATCCTAGATCCGTCTTAAGTAGAGGCATTCACTATTACACACAAGAAATTTGTTTATGGAATCTTCCAGAAGCGTGCTAAATCTGTTTTTGATATGTAAGAGGATGGCTATACAATGCGGCCGGTTTTCTCTCCGCGCATTTCTCTGTACTTTAGCTATGTCTAACGCTTGGTCATGCCGGTTAATCGACCGTTAACAATGTGCGGTGGCGGACGCTTCGCTTTTTGGCGATACGTTTATTTGACCAGTAGCACAAAAGATGACTGGCGATCTTAGGATCTGGACGGGAGCTGAATTATCTAGTTGCTTATTCCATGAATTATTCCTTCTGATCTAGCGTTGATCTCTATCTACCGTTATCGAAGCTGTACGCACGAGTGGTGTATGAGCTGGAGATCTGTTCGAGTTGCCCATTCGTAGAAGATCTCTTATTTCCCTGATGAGGGGCTGAAAACTGATACGCCAGGTCGTGTGTGGCCGCGCGAAGGTTTAGTTGCGGTACTTAAATGTTTCTGATAGTTTTGTTTGCGGATGTTGCGCTGGTTTTTGATCTGCAATGCTGCAATCTTTATGCTAGACACCGCGTCGTGGTTGCGTAGTGAACCTCTGTGTTATATACATAGCATGCATACACATACATAGCGTCTTATGCTGGGCCGTGCAGCCATTTGACCTTCTTAATTTATTATAGGAATTTGCCAGAGGCCCCGACAGTAGTCTCTGGTACAATCATAATATATCTTTGCATGTCTGCATGTGCTACAATTATTCTAGATGTTCTTGGCGTGCGGCTAATACCGCTAAATGTATAAAGCAATTCCAAAAAAAAAATCGAAATCAAACACCTTCGTTGTACTAAACACCAAAAAATGCTGGAATGCCTTCATTTTTGTTGCAGCGCGACCGCAAGATAAGAGCCCAGCGTACCCGCCAAGGTTGCTGCCCTTTTTTTTGCCCTTTTCTCTTCCTCTCGCAGACTATAATGATCAGAAATTGTCACAGAATGAGCCGAACAATGCAGCCAGAATACATATGTTGTCGATCCACTGTCTTTGATTGTCTAATGCAAAAACGTACAGACTTTGAAATGGAAGGTGAGAGAGAGAGATGGAACAAACAAAAAAAAAATGAAAAAAACACCAGAGAGGTGCGCGCGTCGGTGTGGATGACGGCATTGGTGTGCAAATAACACACTTCCAAATACATGTAGCTAAATAGCAACTTCGAAATGAATAAAACACCGCACCAAATAAAAACGGCGTTATGGAAACGGAGACTACGACTCCCCCCACCACCACCACGACATGCCTCGATCGGCTTCGGCACTTTTATCCCGATGTTGCCGGTAAGCTGGGAGCGACGCATATTAACTTGGCGTCGCAACGTCGTCAACATGACGAGATGAGACAGCCACAGGATGCCTCTCAGCCTGCCACACGAGACGTGTTGGTACGTCAGGGCTCGACGTCGCCATGGAAGATCGTGGCGAGGCCTCAAGCCTTTTCCAGTTTTGCCCTTCTGTTCCTCTCTCTCTCTCTCTCTCTCTCTCTCTGTGTCTTGTTCTTCGCTTTCGCTTAATGTTAGTCCTCAATTAGACAAAGCGAGCTCGTCTTTCCACCTACTAAGATTGTTGCTAGTCTATTTGCTAACCTATTCGTACATCGACACGTTTTTCTTTTGCCCTCGGACGACGTTCTTGTAGAATCATCGCTTCTCTGCGCTCTCATGGCGGCGGGGGCGAGAATGATAATGATGAAGATGACGTCGATAATGATGATGCCTGCATGACATTGATACCTGTCTGCGTTTTTCTGTTTCCATCTGCTTTGCTATAGCTAATACGTAAATGCATACGCATAGACAGGTAAGTACAGGGGTGGTACGCGGGTACATAGGAATGGAGTGTTTGAGCAGGGTAGCAGCCATGCACCGTTCTCCCTATTTCTCTCTTTTTCTTGCACACGCACACACACTAATCAACCACTCTTCTTCCACCCACCTCAAAGACAGGTGGTCGGAGATCAGCACAGCAGAGCACGACGACGACACAGCAGCGAGAATATCGATGGATGTGCTACTCATGCAGTACGAGGTCGATAGAGAAAGAGAGAATGGCATTTCCTCTGGAAGCGTCGTCAGGAATTTCTCCGCAAGAAGCCAGCCAGCTCGCCTGCCCGCAAGAAAGACGATGAGGAACTAACAACTGATCGGCGACGCCGATCAGTTGTTGCCCCTGTTGCTACGGCGACGACGACGACCAAGTTAGAAGCAGAAGCACCACCAACAACCAGCCAGCCAACCAACAGCCCCAAGCAGCAGCAACAGCAGCACATTCCTGCATTTCAATGTTGGTTCAATGCGAACAACAACAGCAACACAAAAACACCAATCGAAAATTCGCCGATGCGTATGGGTGGGTAGACGGAGATAGTTAGACGACGGATGAACGAACGGAGAAATGAATGAATGAATGAACGAATGGAGAAGACAGGGAGGCAGGCGTACATGCACGCACGCATTGCGTCGCGTTACATGCAAGCCAGCCGCTGTCGGTGGCTGTGCGACAACGGTTACGCACTTGCTGCCCAATCAGAAGTGCCAAAGCGGCGCTTCTCGACAGCTACGGGAATTCGAGCCCAAACAACGAAAACAATAACGGCAACGACGATCGCGACGATCAGCCTAGTAGCAGCAATACCAACAACAACAACCACAACTTAACGACAACAACAACAACAACCACAACTTAACGACAACAAGAACAACTCAATGACATCAAGAACAACTCAACGACAACCACAACAACAACGACCACAATCACAATTACCACAACTCAACGACAATGACAACAACAACCACAACTACAACAACAACTCAACGACAACAAAATTAACAACAACAATAAAAACAACATTTGCAGCAGCAGCAACAACAACAACTGGAGCAGCAGCGGTATTTACAGCAACAGCGATAAATGCTCACACGAATCTCTCAGCAGTTGGCGATTGGCATTTGCCCACCTAGCCTGGCAAGTGATTCGTATACTGGGACAGAGGACAAAAAACTGTAGCTAGCTGCTTGCTGAAACAAACGAACGAGCCACCACAATCTCAATAAACATTGAGTACACACCAACAACAAAAAAAAAACAGAAAGACGCTCGCAAGTAGCGCAATTGGCCAAACGCCAACAAACGTTCGATTTCACGTAATAGTCTACGTGGTTTTACGACTAGTCGCCTGCTAATAGTAGTAGTAGTAGTAGCCGTAATTAATACTGGCCGAAGCATTAGTCTGAATTGTGTGAATTGGCTCTGACTGTCGAGAGTCAACGGCGATTGGGAGGTGAGACAGACACGTGCGGTGAGGCGAGACATGGACACCTCGGCGATTAAATGTTTCGTACGCTGCGCGGGCGCGTGTGCTGTATCAGGGAGCGCGGGAGGAGAGACTAGCCTGGCCAAAAGCTCCCCTGGCTGACCAACTAACTAGCAAGTACTGAAATAGAGGCGGCAAATGTCAGGCTTTTCGTCGCCGATATGATGATAATGATGGTGACGATGAGCTAGTGAACATTTAGTGAAAGTAAACAAACAAATAGTGCCGGCGGGACGACGGCGAGCAAGATGGAGTATGATTGCGATACAAGGGGGCACAATTATTATTGGCATTACGTGCAGTTCATTTAAATAATGATACAAGGGTACAAGCAGATGTATATATATATATATACATATGTGGTATTTATTTATGTGTATTAAGAATATGTATATATGTGGTTGTTATATGTATGGGAAGCGACATCTATAACCTAGATAACCTTATATATATATATATATATATATATATATATATATATATATATATATATATATGTATATACTACATTTAAAAAATGAAAAATGTATAAACAATAATATTGCAGCGAGGCATCGAAGCAAGGCCACGTTCACTAAACTGTATTACATCCGCAATATATGTTTATCGGTCTGCCTATGCTTCAAAGTCATATTGCCGGCGCTTTCTGATTATTTCTCCATACGGTATTTGCTCGAGACTATATATATATATATATACGGTCCTATCAGACAGACGACAGATCGCCCCGACAAACTAAATAAACAAGCCCGTATTTTTAAATGTAAATGCTTATTCTATAAAGTGTACTACGGCAGTTATTTGGTACCATGTTGACGAATAACAATGGCATTTACAAGTTACCTAATATATATATATATATATATATATATATATATATGCACATACGTATATACATATGCATTCAAACAATAGCCAAGGCGATATTTTAGCAATTCCAAGCAATGCGTCTTCAATTCATCGAACGAATTTCGTGCATTACGAATGCATGACGAAGCACTCGCATTTCAGGTCCAATCTACACTTGGTCAGCATACCAAAAAGAATGGTCTGTGATATTATTAGTATTATTATGACTATTATTGTTTCTGTTTGTTTGTCACCACACTGTGGCTGTCGTAGTGCGTGGTTTTGTCACGCTTCGCAAATTAATCAGAAAAGACTGCTATCACTCTGCTAACTCTACTGACATTAGTACGTTGAGATGGCTTTGAGAGCAGTGAGTGACGAATTGATCGGCTAAAAACAAACAGTGTAGCCAATTCGAGGAGAGGAGACGGACGATCGTTCGTTTGTAACCACCAAAAAAACACGCTCCTTTTAACACGCTTGTTATCGGTGGAGAATTGTTGTTACGATTATAGTTGTTCTTGTGGCGGTTAAAAAATTATAATACGGCACTTATCTTTCTCAAAAACACGACAAACCACCCGTTCGATCGCGGCCGCGTTACTAGCCTGTCATTTTTGAACTAATTTGTAGACGTGTCATAACATTGGTGACGACATTTGGTGCGAAACATACGGAGACACTGCGGCAAGGAATCAGTGTGATACCATTCACTAGATACGCGTCGCACACCTCAGTATGCACACACAAACACTCATATATATATATATATATATATATATATAAGACAAGCACTTCTACGAATACATTTCTCTAAGTAACCTGCACATTTATATGTGTATACACACGCAACTATAAGAGCCACCACCCTGATTTGATTTGTGGTCAACAGAAAATTACTCCATAAGCTAGCCGCATTCTGGCCGCCACAAAAAAAGCTTTGTAATTTGACAAGTTGCTGCTTTCTAGTATCCAAATGTGTAAAGTAGAGGCGTGCGTTGATTTGTGTGGCCGGTCTTTTTACTTGCGGTTGGCCTAACTCGTCCCGTTTGAGGTTTTGACTTCATAGCTACGTCGAATACTACACGTTTCGCTGAAACATGCATCGAATCAGCCGAGTGAGGATGTCGCATCCTAAACAGTTCGCCAGTTGATGGACTGGTCTTTACTGCCATAAGCCATGATTGACTATGAAACCTGGAGAGCCACTACTAGGTGGCCTATCGTGAACGCGGCACAAAGGCCCGCTCTCTTTTTTGGAGCTAGTCTGCCTCTCCCTGTCATCAACTTTCCAACGCAAACACACGCAAACAAACGCGTCACTGAACCGCCGAGCGAGTGTGGTGCAATGCTAAACAAAACTAAAAGAAAGTCGATTGCCAACATACGATAGACAGATCGATAAATGAATAGATAGATATAAAGATAGAGAGAAAGAGACGAGACACACAATGGCACAATCGTGCAACAGCTCACAATACGCATACCGAGTAGCTCGTGCTGGTAATCGGCGATTGCTTGCGAGGCACTGCAGTTGCCACTGCAGAACACAAATCCTTGGCTCGGATGTGGTGATGTCGTCCTCAGCGGACTGACGTGTACCCCCTGCTGCACTTGGACACCTCTTTCATGCGGCGGCTGAACACTTGGACACTGTGGGGCAGAACACTCCTCTCGCGTGATTCCCGATTGCACTTTCGTCCGCCGCCTTGCGTGTGCTTCCGTGCCCGTCGAAGAAGCTGCACGTTCACCAAAAGCTGCACTAATAACACTAACACCACTAGCCACTCGCTGAGCTCCTCCGCTCTGAAGCCTCTGAGGACTCGAGACGACAAGAGAGCTTCGTCTTGTCGTCGGCGACGTCGCTGCTGCTTCACGACTCGCTTGAGCGTCCGATCCTTCAATCTGCTGTCTCTGCTGCAGACCGGAGCGCAACAATTCCATCTCATGTCACGTGTTCTTCTCGCACCGAGCAGACCGAGAAACGACGTAACATGTGGCACACATGTTGAGACCTCGACACATGTGCACAGATTGCGATGGGCCTTCGCGAAGTCATGCGATTCGGATACGATCCTCACTCAGCTGCACATGTGCTCGAGGTCACACGACGACGGCGATTGAGGTGATTGTGGTGATGGTGATGATGATGATGATGTTGATGTTGATGATGACGACGACGATGATGTCGCCTGCAGTAGGGCGCCTCGCGTCGACTCACCACCGCAGTGGTGGGGTCGGCGTTGTTGATGAGAAAGACTGTTTTGAGGAACAAATCAAGAGCGAAAGCGTGGCGATCTTGTCGTCCGTAGCGTTTGGCAGTCACGGCCGAAGTCGACGACAAACCCTGAACGTCGTTGGAACTCTCATCATACTCAGCTGCCCGCCGGCTGTAAATCCCGTACGATATGAGCATTGTGGACGCTGCAAAACGACGCGCTTACTTAGCTTAACGAATGGCTATATATCTCTCTCTTTCTTCCTCTCGATCGAATCAGCTTGCATCAGCAGCAATGAATAAGTGTCACTCGACGTCATCTCCGACTACTTAGCAGTCCCAGTAGACAACAGATGATGCTGCTGCTAGAAAGCGGCGCGAATTAAAGACTCATCAACGCTTCCTTCCAATTGAGATCAACATTGCTTCTCGCGCACAAAGCCAGATGTCTGTGTGCTCGCTGCACTGACTTGGCCAGAATGCCAGATGATGAACAACAACACTTCCGCACTCGCTCATATCTCACACTTCCAGCCGCAAACGGTTGAAAAGACAACAGACAGATGGTAGCATCTCTCTCCACCCAACGCTTGTCACGCCGGGGGGTGTTTTGTTGTTGTTTTTGTCTGTTTTGGGCTTCCCATTGACCTGTCTCGAGATCTTCAGGAGATGTTCTTCTCCTTCTTATTCTGCATCGTCATCATCATCAACATCACCATCTTCTGACGAGTTTGCCTTCTCTGTTCTTCAGCTCCGATGTATGTGACGTACAATCACTTGATACCGGCGGCAGCAGGAGGCCTGGATAATTGTAAACGGCTTGACCTGCGAAGAACATTGAGGCCGAGTCGTCCTCTTAACTTTCAATTTCTCACGTCGTTTACGTACGATATGGCTAGAAGGCGTGACCTTGACATCGTTGGCTCATTCTGACCCTGTTCCGGCATGAGTTGAAATCGGTTTCAGCTGAATTCGGTTGAACTAAAAGACCAATAATTTACACAAAGACCAATTCACGACACCAATGAACAGACACAACAACGTTGATACTCAGATCGCTTTCACTTGGAACGTTGCACTGGGGGCACATGCTAGGGCACACTCCTATCCGATTCGTACCTAATGTATCTATCTACAAGTCCTGCGGCAACTGCGCCTGCCTCAGGTCAGTGCCTCGGTACCTCTCGGTATACCGTCATTTCCATATCCGAATGTTCGATTCTGCGATCTGTAGAGAATAAAACACGTCTGGCTGCAGGCACGTGTCCAGTAAAGGAGGCAGTAATAGGCAGGGAGGAGGCTACGACCTATACTAAATATAAAGTTCACTGAATCGCGTTGTTGTTGCTGCTGCTGCTGTCAAGTGGCTAAAACTAGCAAGTAATTCGCTTAATCCGAGGAATGTTACATTGAGCGATACAGAGAGAGAGAGAGACAAATAAAGAGAGAAAGGGAGATTGAGCCAGGCATAGTCAGAGAGAGAGAGAGAGAGAGCTATTTATGTATAAAGAGGGGGGACGAGAGGGAATGATCACGCGAGATACCAAGCGAGGCAAAGAGCCAATCTATACGTGGAGCTTGTCACTAACTCCTCCGATAACAGCGACTACAGATTGATTCCCCCGTCCGTCCGTCCGTTCGTCTGCTTTCCCTTCCCGCAACAACAACAACATCAATACAATCCCATGGAATGCTGCTGCTGCTGCCGTTATTGGTCGATCGAGCGTAGGGTAGTTGAACGCTTCAGCTATATAGGGACGTTCTACAGCTTACGCCACCACGTCACACACACAGACAGAAAACGCGGGCAAACAGACAGACAAACAGGCAGACAACCGACGACCAACAGGAGCCAGCCTGCAAGCGAGCTATTAGGCCGCTCGCTAGGTACGCACGAACACAAAGCAACAACGGCGGCGTGTAGGAGCCGTCAACTTTGTCGTAATGGTGATGGTAGAAGTGGTGGTGACGACGACCACGACGACGACACAAATTGAGGTGGCCGCCGAATTAGGTTTCTGGAGCACGAGAGAGCACTACTACTAAGCAACTGTCATAGCAGGTTGTAGTAGGATGATGACATTGCGACAGATGATGCGAGAATGACACATGTAGTACGAAGAACTAGCGACTAGGTCCAGAACCATACCTACAACGAGAGTAACAACAACAGGAGCGACAACTACAACAACGACAGTTACAGCAACAACGAGAACAACAACAACAGCAACAATAAGAGCAACAACAACAACAATGGTAGCAAAGCAAACAGCAACAGATAGCCGTCGACCGCGAACTACCTCAACATGGTCGCCATAAAGCCTTCTTTCTCGTGTAGCAGCAGCAGCAACAGCAGCAGCAGAGGGCAGAGCTATCTCTAAGATTTGTTTGCACTTCCTTTGTGTCGTCGTCGTCTCCTGGATCTTGCACAATAATTGCTGCTGCTGCTGCCGCCTTAAGAAATTACGTGCACACCTGCCGAGAGACGAGACATTTTGTTTTTAAACAAAGCAGAACAATTTACTGACTGGCACAGCTTCCAAAGAGGGAGAGAGAGAGGGCGAAAAAGATCAAGAGGAGACTTCTTATATGGAGAGGGCGGAATGAGGAAATATATTTCCGGAGGGTGTGCAGATCAAAACGAGTAGCAAAGACTCACAGGAGACGACAAACAAGGATGAAGAATAATAAGAAGAAGAAAACAAAAAACGAAGACGAAGGGAAACTCGCAAAAGAACAACTTCCACATATAGTTGACGACAATGAACGAACTGGAAGTGGACTCAAACACGTACACTTCAAAGTACACTTACACGCAGACGCAGACAAAAACACATATAATGAATAGTTACAGCCAACAGCGCCTGCTGGCTGGCTGACTGGTTGACTGATGCATACGAACGAGTGTGGTAAAAAAAGCGCGTGTCCTCAACTTAAGTATGGTTATGTGGCATAACAATTATCAACATCACAGCAACAACAACAACAACAATAATCACTACAACAGAAACAACAACAACGATCACTACAACAGCAACAACAACAACGATCACTACAACAGCTACAACAACAATCACTAAAACAGAAACAATAGCCACCACAACAACAACAACAACACGCACTTGCAACAGCAGTAACAACTGTATGTTCTATGAATACCAACACGCAAACAGCAGCACAAATTTCATGTTTCGCAGGCATGTATCAATGCTGTTGTTGTCGTTGTCGTCGTGGTCGTCTTCGCGGTCGCCGTCTTCATCTTGTTGGCGACGTAGAACGAACGTAAGAAGTAATTCCTAAGGAAGAATTCTGTGCGAAATTCGTCTGTCTTTGAGTTGTTTGAGTTGCCACTGTTTTTGCGTGCGTTGCCGCAGCTGCTGCTGTCGCTGTTGTGGTTACTGTCTAGTCCAGCTGCTGCGTGTCTGTCATTGACTCGTTGAGCAAAATACTGAATCCGTAGTAGACGAATGGGTAAGCAGGTAGCCAGATAGTTCCGTGATGAGCCTCCACTGCGGTGCCGACAGTCGTACGGACGAACGGAGGGACACGCAGACAACGCTGGAGCAGCAGCAGCAAAGGCAGAGGAGGTAACAGCGCCAGCTCAACCAGGATCACCAACTGCCGACTACTCTAGTCGATTACTACTACACCTACTACGACTACTACTACGAAAACTACAACTGATGTTTTACTGTTGTTGTTGTTGTTGTTTAGAGACGACAATCGACCAAGTATCCGGCCAAAGAGGGATCCTCTCCGCGCGCGACAGCCACTAGCGATCTTGCTGTTGTCGTCGTCGTTGTTGCTGCAGCTGCTGCTGTTGCTGAGGCCGCCGCTGTCTCTGTTGTTGTTCTTGTTGCTGTTCTGTTGTTGTTGTTCTTGTTGCTGTTCTGTTGTTGTTGTTGTTGTTGTTGCTGTTGTTGTTATTGTTTTTTGCTCTTGCTGTTGTTGTTGTTGTTGTGGTTCATGCTACTGTCACTGTGTTGTTCTTGCTGTAATCGTTGTTGTCAATTGACTCAGCCGGCCAAACACGCCATCACTCGACGCTCCCTTTCTCCTGGAGTCTCTCTCTCTCCCCAGGATGATTTCTCTGTGTGTCTCTCTCTCTGTTGCTTCCTCTCTCCAGGATGATCTCTCTCTCTCTTCCTCTCACAAACTGTATATCTTTGTCTCCGCTTTTCGTCATTGTCAAGTCATTGCCGCCGCCGCCGCCGCGGCGGCTCCTCCTGTCGTCAACAGAGCGCAGAGAAGTGCGCCATCGAACACAACAGCAGTCAGTGCGTTCCGTGAGTCTGTCTATCTGTCTGTCTGTTGGTCGGTCAGCCGCGCGTCAGTTCGCGCGCGCGCGCGGCAGCCTTGTTGCGAGCGACAACGCTGCTACTGCGGCGGCGGCGACGGCTGTTGTTGTTGCTGCCTCCTCGTCGTCGTCGTCGTCGTCGTCTGCCTCCGTACTATCACCATGGCAACCAGACCACTCACTCATCCCCTTTTTTATCAGTCAGTAGCTGGTGTCTATCTGTGTTCTGTTCTGGCTCCTATTGTTGCTACTACTACTACTAACTACTACTACTACTACTACAACTACTACTACGACGACTACTGCTACTACTATGACTAGTTATGTCGTTGCTCCTACTACAGCAGCAGCAATGCATGTGATGAACTCCATAAGCATCGTTCTACTACGAGCGATGGAGCTACGACGGAGAGCACAGATGAAGTGCTCTTTTGTTCTAATTGTTGTGGTGGTGGGGGTGATGATGCACGTTCATGCCACTTTCTCGTCACCACCACCACTACTACCATTACTAACTACCAACAAAAATGACCAGCGGAGGCAACGGTGCCGTTCCCCCCCCCCCCCCCCCCAACCGCCGCCAGGCCCATTATTATCCCACCTCAACAAAATCAATATGCCAACTAACCGAGACAGCCTGAGACAGTGCAACTTGAACACCTTTGAGAAAGAGAGAGAGGGAGAGAGAGAGAGAGGTAGAGACGCATAGGTAAGAGACGAAAGAACAAGACAGAACAATCTCGGCAAAACAACAATGGAGAATGCAGCATGCGTCCACACGTGCCACGGTGTTCTTTCGGCGTTCGATTAAATGCACCTCGTTTGAAAGCTTCAAATGCCTCAAATGTATGGTGTATTTACTCATCACCATGGCTATAACTAACCATACGTTTTAGCATATCTACTCTTAGGGTTACTTATTGTCTATGCAATCTCTCTGCAGCGGACGTGTCGGCATCGAGGCAAATGCGATTCGTGTGAGTGGCGCTTATCCACCACAAGGCGAGGCCAGGATAGGATAGGCCAGAGACCCTGAGACAAAATGGATGCCTCTGTGCTGACTTAACTGGCCTGCAAGTTAGAGACGTGTGGCGAGATGTTACAGTCCCGTGTGTGCAGAGTCTCCTGTCACGCGTATGAATGTGTGTGACCCGTCCATTGTTTTCTTTCTCGCTCTCGCGTAGTACTTATGTCTGCTCGTCTGTCTTCCTCCTAGATCTTTGCTCAGTAGATTCGTCTGTCTCAACGTAACCCCGATAAATACAGCCGTGAAAGCTACGAACGCGACTATCTACACGACTCTTTCTCCACTGCCTACAACAATGACTACAACTTCTACTGCATCCGAGAGTGCTTCAACAATAGTCGACGTAGAAACGCCAAACAATACCGTCCTCGTAATGACCTAGTAGCTGTAGTGTGGTTGTTGTCAAACGGAATTTGAGTTTCAGTAAGGTAGAGTTTCGCTAAGTAGTTCAGGCATCTCTCCCGACTCCGATCGCATTTCTCCCCCTTTCTCATCCGCTATCTCTCTCGCTCTCGCCCTCTGTGCTTGCAGACTGGAATCGTCTAGATTGTGTAGTCTGGTAGGTTGTCTGCCATAGACCTTCGGTGGTCGATTGCAATCGAATTGTACGTATATGTTTGTGCGCACGTTACACATGGAGAAAGTCAACGGGAGAGAGAGAGAGAGAGTGATTCACTGTAGGGTCAGTCAAATCGAGGGCAACAAAAAAAGAAACAAGAATAAAGCATCAAGCAGCGTGACAAACATATGTATAGTACATATTCGCTATACGGCTACAAAAAAAATCAATAAAATGCAATGCCGGTTTGATCGCTGCTTGTATCGATCGAACGTTTTCTGCAAACACACATCGCAACCGATAACAGTTGGCTGTGGCATGATATGACGTCAACCGTCGTTGTCGTAGCAAATACAATCGCATTGCCATCACCAGCTGGTGCGGACCAAACCCCAGGCCCGGTCACCACAACCATACAAACCATCAAGCACCTTCGCGCAGAGCTTCGCGCGACAACAGCAACAACAACAACAACAACAATAGCAATAACAACAACTATAACAATCCCATTAACAACAACTATAACAATCCCATTAACAACAACTATAACAATACCATCAACAACAATAGCAACATTAACAACTATAACAATACCATTAACAACAATAGCAATAACAACAACTATAACAATACCATCAACAACAATAGCAACACCAACAACTATAACAATACCATTAACAACAATAGCAATAACAACAACTATAACAATACCATTAACAACAATAACAAAAACCATAACAACACCGTGGCCATCGTTGCACACGCGCAATGATAGGCGCACTAATCTAGATCAGTAGATGCCCCCCTCCCAGTGCAGTTAAGCAAAAGCGGCGACACATGATTACGAGTGTTGATTGACGATTAATTAACCAATGGCCCGACGCGATATTACTGTGTACTGCACCTCCCGAGACAGAAGCGCCGGCAGTTTCGTCACCTGGACACACAGTAATATGGCAAGCAGTAATCAGCCCGACGGAGATATGGACGGACGGACGGGTGGACTGAAAGGCTGATGATCTCATGATTGAACCGGCGGCGGAATATCATGACCGGGCTGATGATCGTGCCTGAACCGGCCAAACCCATCCACCTCGCCCACCCCATCCACCTCGCCCACCCCATTCATACCAGCGCTAGTACTTCGTTCTCCACCCAGTCATGGCGTGTGGATTGCTAGCCCACCTAATTACTGGCTTTATACACAAATAAATGTCCATTACCAAATCGTCCACTAGACCCTGGTTGGTGGTCCACAACAGGTTAACCACCAGGCTAAGACATGTAGAAGGCCCTATATATAAATATCTCTCTCTCTCTCTCTATATATATATATGGAGAAAGACGACAAAACAAACAAGCGGCGTTTACCGCGTACCGTTTGGTCTTACCAATGATTCTACTGGGTATGTGAATATATATATACATATATATATATATATATATATATATATATATATATATATACGCACGTGATCGCGCGTGTATCGGCAAAGCGACAGCGGCCCAGTGTGAAATTGCCAGCAATCCGTCGCACAACTTGTGAAAAGAGAGGAATTTGCTTGCACACAATGTTCCGCCTGTCGTGTTTATCTGTCTAAATATATATATATATATATATATATATATTTATCTTGGTCTGACTGCCTACCTGTCTCTGTGCGGATCAGTCGGTGTGTTGATTATCGAATGTCGGCAGTTACGACGGTGACAACAGTAACAGCAACAATAACAACGTCACACAACGACAACATAACAACAGTTTATGATCGGCCATACTGCAATAACTGCCACATCCGCATCCACAGTAGTAGCAGCAGCAGCAACAACAGTCATACGGCCGCCAAATCTAAGCTCAACACCTACCCCGATGACACGACGTCAGCAACAACGATAACAACAACAAGAACAACAACATCCACATCCACAACATTAACCACTACAACAACCATAACAACAACCACATCCACAACATTAGTAACCACTACAACAACCGAAAAATAACGACAACAACAACAACATCCGCAACATTAACCACTATAACAACCACACCAATGACCACGACATCGCCCGACGATGACTCCCCTCGTAATGTCGGGGTTTTGCGTTATCAGCTGTGATAATGAGGGTGATAGGAGATAGATTGGTGGATAGATCGAAGACCTTGTACACTGGTTATGGGCAGCAAGCAGATAAGCCATCAGCCAGGCAGGCAGGGAGGGCTTACCTAGGCGCCGCGGACAGCCACAAAGATCAACGACTCACCACGAGAGACAGTTGATTCGCATGATTGACGAATATGATGATGATGATGATGATGATGATGAGAAGAATGCGCAAATAGTTCGCTGGCAGAATCTGACAGCGAGCGGCCTACATGTTTTATCCATCCATGCTCTTGTAGCGGCGGCAGCAGCAGTAGTAGCAGTAGTAAGCAGTAAATCCAGTAGTAAATACTACTAATATATATATATATATATATATATATATATATATATATATATATATATATATATATATATATATATATATATATATATTTGTAGTAAATGCAGCAAAGCAATCATCAGCGAATCAGCGTGCTTGACTTAATCCGAGGTGCTCGAATCAAGGACGGCCGTATTTGCGCTTGAATACGCTTCGTTAGTCGTCGGTTAGCTGGCTAGATCGCTCGCTCGCTCGACAGGCTCAGCTGGTGGCGGCTTAGCGAGGCGTGACTTCACGCCGCGCCGGCCTCCCGTGCGCAAGCCCCGTCACGCAAAAAGCCCTCGGCGCCACAAGCCGCAGTGCAGCAAACATTTTGCCAGCATTCCTGGCTTCGTGGCCTGGCTGCCCGCAAAGCGCTTCTCGTTCGGTTCAGACCGCCAATCTGACAGCGTGCGTTGAGCAGCGTCTCCCGTTAGGAGTCCCGTTCCGAACGTGTTTGGCTAGCGATTGCTGTCGAATTGCTGCTTTCGAAGCGGGCACATATCAGCAACCATCGCCACGTGAGGTTGGCGCGAGGCGATGGCGGGGCATCTAGTGCACGCACAGCATAGCTATAGACTGCGAAAGCGGTGCTGAGTTTCCTTGCGGGCTCGAACCCGAAACGATATGCTTTACACATACACCCTACTGCATACTCTGCGAGAGGACGTTTAAGACGACCTAGCCTAGAAGTTGTATACGAGTATTATACAAGTGCATAGCAGGTATGTAGCGCACACGTGTCATGCATACACGTATCCGTTCCATGCATACGCAGATCAATGTAGCGGGCGAGTGCCTCAGAAATATAAATTGTCAATATATTTATATATATATTGTTCGTCCGTGATACATATACAGGACGCTGGTCGATCGGTCAACTGGTAAACAAGTGCGCCAAAACCGTACATAATATATATTTATATATATATATATATATATATATATATATATATATATATATATATATATATATATATATATATATATGTATATATAAATATATATATATATATATATATATATATATATATGTATATATAAATAAACGTTTCAATTATACTTGATGTACACACTGTTGCGTAATTCCCTCGCCTGCCAGAAAAGGTTAATGAGAGCTGTTAAAGCTATTACCACAACATTACCACGTACGTAGTATTAGCTTATGTGTACATATTTAGAGAACAGAGTTCAACGATGAGACATATCGCATAGTACTATATCTAGATAGATCTAGAGAGATGCTAGATAGCGATCAGTCAAAAAATATGAGAGTCAAAAGAAATGAAGGCGAATAAATCTCGGCCTCCCAGCGATCAGCCTGCGCTGTCCCTTCGCGGCGACGGCAATTAGGAAGGCCAGCGTGTCATTGGTGTATCAATGCACGTCAAAGCATCTTGCCTTGACCATGCACTTTGTATATCATGCACACTGAAGCTTCGGTCTAAATTCCATCCATCTAGTGAGTTTAAAGTTTGTTTTAGCCAATATAGAAAGGCCACATAACCGTGACGGCAAGACAACAACAGCAAAGAAGTCACCTCACCTCGTCGAGGTTCCTTGTTGGCCCAATAGCAGCGAGAGGCAGTGAAATTTGCAGAGATTCCAGGGACAGACAACCGACTCTACAATCTAAACAATAGAAGCCATGGAGGACGGCATGACGGCAATGGTTCAATGAATGGCACTTGCATTCAACTCGCATTACAATGACGAGATGAGGCCACACACACAGAACCGCCATATATGTATATTTATTCATTTCGCCAGCGATAGCTCTGTCATCGGCTGTTCGACACAGCTCGACCGACGAGCGAGGCAACACCACGTGACGCCTTATTGTCGTGTCACGGTTAGCTCTAGATTTGTCTTTCTGCTTCTAGTAATAGTACTACTACTACACCGACTACAACAACCGTTTCTGGTCACGTGCTAATCTATTCAACTAGCTGGGTTCACAAGTGCTCTGGTGCAAAAGTACCTAAATGTGTGCATGTCTTTACATGTATATATATATATATATATATCCATAAACACACATGTATATCATATATGCAAATGTTGTATATACATATGTGCTCGCCGGAGGAATCGACAGCTAGTGCCCGACGCAATAGCAATGACAGCCTATAACCTTTTGCTGTTGGTCTGCGCGCCTAAGCAATCATATGGTGACCTAAGGGTTTTCCCGGCTAACAACGACAGCAAGAACACGTCGCAAAACTAGACAATAATATGATTTGTAAGTTTATGATTATATTACTGGTATTCATATTTGTTTTAGTAATCACTCTCGATAGTTTAGCAGTAATTGCAGGATTGGCAGGTGCCGTGTGGCAGTTACTGTAATGAATAGAACAGGCAAGGAGTATGGTAGTGGTATATATATGAGAAATTATAACCT